>PVKV010035871.1:0-16198 GCA_004027835.1 Alouatta palliata
AGGCCGGGCGTGGTGGCTCACGCCTGTAATCCAAGCACTTTGGAGGCCAAGGCAGGTGGATCACCTGAGGTCAGGAGTTCAAGACCAGCCTGACCAACATGGTGAAACCCTGTCTTTAAAAAAAAAAAAAAAAAAAACACAAAAATTAGCCAGGCGTGGTGGCCCACGCTTGTAGTTCCAGCTGCTTGAGAAGCTGAGGCAGGAGAATTGCTTGAACCCGGGAGTTGGAGGTTGCAGTGAGCCAACATCCTGCTGCTGTACTCCAGCCTGGGTGACAGAGTGAGATTCCGTCTCAAAAAAAAAAAAAAAAAAAAACTATACGGGAAGTTATTTTCCTCTAGGGATAGTATTTATTTTCCTTTACAACCATAGCACCCACCTAAGGATGCATACATGGAGATGAACGTGGTTATTTTAGAAACAGCTTTTTATACTGTGTGTCTGTAAATTTAGATTCTTTTTTTAAAAAAATTGAATTTGTTGATGTTTTAATTTTTTTTTTTTTTTTTTGAGACAGAGTCTCACTCCGTCACCAGGCGCCAGGCTGGAGTGCAGTGGCACGACCTCGGCTCACTGCAACCTCCACCGCCCGGGTTCAAGCAATTCTCCTGCCTCAGCCTCCCAAGTAGCTGGGACTACAGGCGCGCGCCACCACGCCCAGCTAATTTTTTTGTATTTTTAGTAGAGACGGGGTTTCACCATGTTGACCAGGATGGTCTCGATCTCTTGATCTCGTGATCCGCCTGCCTCAGCCTCCCAAAGTGCTGGGATTACAGGCATGAGCCACTACGCCTGGCCGATGTTTTAATTTTTTTAGAGACATGGTCTTGCTCTGTTACCCAGGCTGGAGTACGGTGGTGCAATCATAGCTCACTGCACCTGTGAACTCCTGGGCTCAAGGGATCCTCCCACTTCAGTCTTCCAAGTAGCTGGGGCTACAGGCCTATGCCACCATATCTTGCTGGTTTTGGTTTTTATTTATTTATTTATTTATTTATTTATTTATTTTAGAGACAGGGTCTAGCTATGCTGCCCACGCTGGTCTTAAAGTACTGTCCTCAAGCAATCCTCTTGCCTTGGCCTCGCAAAGTGCTGGGATTATAGGCGTGAGCCACCATGCCTAGCCTATGCATGTCTCAATTGCCCCACCTGCTGCTTGGGAATGAGGATTAGCTTCATACTGTGTCTACCACAGCACGGGCTGAGTGCAGAAGGAAGCCCAGCAACTATTGAAAGATACTTGCCCCATTTGGCCTCTTGAATTTTGTATAAATGTTGTTTGTGGTCAAGACTTGCTGTTTGTTTGCTTATGCTGTGGTTTTCATATTTCTTAGGTTCTTTTAGTCCTGAAATCTGAGTGGATATGGGTTCAGAACAATCTTGGCAGTAGTTCTTTTTTTTTTTTTTTTTTTTAATTTTTTTTAGAGACAGGGTTTCACCATGTTGGTCAGGCTGGTCTCAAACTCCTGACCTGTGGTCTGCCCCTTGGCAGTAGTTCTTACTAAATTATCAGAGGCAGTACATGTGTTTCTTCATGGGGTGAGTGGGGAGTAGGAGTGTGACTTAACAATCAAGGGAAAGTAATGTGAGTTTCTTTAATTGCACTGAGATATGCCAAGATTGTGCCAATGTTTATATTTCTCTGTGTACAAAGCCCTCCAGATTGCAGTAAATATTGGCTAGAAGTGGCAGTATTAAAATCTGATAATAAGTCATTATGAGCTTTCAAATTAAAAGAAAGAGTCTGAGTGTGGTAGCTCATGCCTCTAATCTCAGCACTTTGAGAGGCTGAGAAGGGAGGGTCACTTGAGGCCTGGAGTTGAAGATCAGCCTGGGCACCCTAGTGAGAGCTCCATCACTACTAAAAATCTTTTTAAAATAGCCAGGATGGCCGGGCGTGGTGGCTCACGCCTGTAATCCCAGCACTTTGGGAGGTCGAGGTGGGTGGATCATCTGAGGTCGGGAGTTCGAGATCAGCCTGACCAACATGGAGAAACCCCATCTCTACTAAAAATACAAAATTAGCCGGGCGTGGTGGCGCATGCCTGTAATCCCAGCTACTAGGGAGGCTGAGGCAGGAGAATCACTTAAACCCAGGAGGCAGAGGTTGCAGTGAGTCAAGATCGTGCCATTGCACTCCAGCCTGGGCAACAAGAGCAAAACTCTGTCTCAAAAAAAAAGAAAGAACCATCCTGAACATCTTGTTTTTCCTTTTAGTCTTTTTAGCTATAAACATATTATATCATGTGTATATTACTATATACCTTTTTACAGGCATCAAGAAAGGCATGGAGTTAAAAATGAGTCTCCCAGCCGGGCACAGTGGCTCACACCTGTAATCCCAGCGCTTTGGGAGGCCAAGGTGGGTGGACCATCCTGGCTAACACAGTGAAACCCCGTCTGTACTAAAAATACAAAAAATTAGGCCAGGCGTAGTGGCTCACGCCTGTAATCCCAGCACTTTGGGAGGCCGAGGCGATGGATCATGAAGTCAAGAGATTGAGACCATCCTGGCCAACATAGTGAAACCCCGTCTCTACTAAAAATACAAAAATTAAGCTTTGCGCAGTGGCAGTATCGTAGCCAGTGAGGTTTATCCATGGCGCGATTATTGCTAATTGAAAACTTTTCCCAATACCCCGCCATGAGGACTTGAAATATAGTCAGCATTGGCAATTTTTGACAGTCTCTACGGAGACTGTCAAAAAAACAAAACAAAACAAAACAAAAAAACAAAAACAAATTAGCTGGGCATGGTGGGGCGCGCCTGTAATCCCAGCTACTCTGGAAGCTGAGGCAGGAGAATTGCTTGAACCCGGGAGGCGGAGGTTGCGGTGAGCCGAGATGGCACCACTGCACTCCAGACTGGCGCCTGGTGACAGAGGGAGGCTCTGCCTCAAAAAAAAAAAAAAGGAAAAAATATACAAAAAATTAGCTGGGCGTGATGGCACACGCCTGTAGTCTCAACAACTTAGGAGGCTGAGGCAGGAGAATCACTTGAACCCTGGAGGCGGAGGTTGCAGTGAGCTGAGATGGTGCCACTGCACTCCAGCCTGGGAGACAGTGAAACGCTGTCTCAGGAAAAAAAAAAAAAAAAAAAAAAGAGCAAAAAGACTGCCCCTGTAGAAGTGGAGTTTTGACCTGAGCATTCCATTTGTGCTTGAGACAGAAATGGAAGATTCAGTGCTCCCCCAGCAGGTGAGTTTCAGGGTCTGAAGAAGTGCCTTTCGGCGCACGCTGCCTGGCCTCCAGCACCTGCTTCTTCCTGCGCGCTCTGTCCTGTCGCCCCTCGGAGCAGCAGTAGCCGCGACCGCCACCACCCGGAAAGAAGTCAGAGACGCCGCGAGGTCGTTGCCACCGCCATGCCCAAGAATAAAGGTAAAGGAGGTAAAAATAGACGTAGAGGTAAGAATGAGAACGAATCTGAAAAAAGACAACTGGTATTCAAAGAGGATGGTCAGGAGTACGCTCAGGTAATCAAAATGCTGGGAAATGGACAGCTAGAAGCAATGTGTTTCGATGGTGTAAAGAGGTTATGTCACATCAGAGGAAAATTGAGAAAAAAGGTTTAGATAAATACCTCCAACATAATATTGGTTGGTCTCTGAGACTACCAGGATAACAAAGCTGATGTAACTTTAAAATACAATGCAGACGAAGCTAGAAGTCTGAAGGCATATGGTGAGCTTCCAGGCATGCCAAAATCAACGAAACTGATGTATTTGGTACGGGAGATGATGATGAAATTCAGTTCGATGACATTGGAGATGTTGATGAAGATACTGATGACATCTAAACTGAACTCAAGATTTCACATTCCATCTTTTCTGAAGATTGTCCTACAATTTGGATTTTGGCCATGATAAAGAAGATTAAAATTTCATTAGCATGAATACAGTTTGTTAAAGCAGGAAAAAAAAAAAGAAGAAGAAGAAGTGCCTTTCAACAGAAGACTTCTTAAGGAACTGCTATTTCAGCATGGGTGTATTTTTTGAAAGCCTATGCCTTTTTTTCTTTCTTTTTTTGGTTAGTTTCAGATAGTAGATTACTCTCTATGGGAAAGTTTACTTCTCTATTAAAAACAGTAATTCAAAGTCTTTGATATAAAAATACTGGGAAGGCCTCTCTGCAAAATAGATCTCCAGAAATGTGTGTTTTATATTTAGAAACTGCCAGCATCTGGAACACCAGGACATTTTCTCACGTACATGTGAAAATACATTGTTGGCTGGGCACTGTGGCTCACGCCCGTAATCTTAGCACTTTGTGAGGCCGAGGCAGGTAGATTGCCTGAGCTCAGGAGTTTGAGACCAGCCTGGGCAACAAGGTGGCAACCTGGGTGGCAGAGCAAGACTCCGTCTCCAAAAAAGCAAAGCAAAACAAAACGAAATCTAGAAAGTTGTTTTTTTTTTTAATTTTTAAAAAAATTGTTTTTTTTTTTTTTGAAAGTTGGTTTTGATTTTTGACATGACTGTTCTGAGGAAGAGAATGCTGGAGTAAAAATCTGACTCTTAATTCGTTAAAATCAAAATGAGCACAGTTCTCAGCTCTCCGATTAATCTCTATTGTGTTTCGGCTGCTATTGCTCCAGAAGTTATCGTTTTTGCACCTTTTTTTTTTTTTTTTTTTTTGCCAGATGGAGTCTCACTCTTGTCCCCCAGGCTGGAGTGCAATGGTGAGATCTTGGCTCCCTGCAATCTCCACCTCTGGGATTCAAGCGATTCACCTGCCCTAGCCTCCTGAGTAGCTGGGATTACAGGCACCCACCACCATGCCCGGCTAAGTTTTTGTATTTTTAATAGAGACAGGGTATCCCCATGTGGGCCAGGCTGGTCTCGAACTCCTGACCTTGGGTGATCCGCCCACTTCAGCCTCCCAAAGTGCTGGGATTACAGGTATGAGCCACCGAGCCAGGCCTTGCACTTTTTTTGTAAGAAATTCTGAGAAGTCCCTGTGGTGAGCTGGAGGGCTGGCTCCCCTGGGGGCATTAGCTGCTGCTTTTTTTTTTTTTTTTTAAAGCCTACAGCACCCGGTATTCCCAGGCAGTGTCCCATCCAAGTACTAACCAGGCCAGACCCTGCTTAGCTTTGGAGATCAGAGGGGCATTAGCTTCTTATTTATTTATTATTTTTTTTTTTTTGAGACGGAGTTTAGCTCTTGTTACCCAGGCTGGAGTGCAATGGCACGACCTCGGCTCACCGCAACCTCCGCCTCCTGGGTTCGAGCAATTCTCCTGCCTCAGCCTCCCGAGCAGCTGGGACTACAGGCACGTGCCACCATGCCCAGCTAATTTTTGTATTTTTAGTAGAGACGGGGTTTCACCATGTTGACCAGGATGGTCTCGATCTCTTGACCTTGTGATCCACCCGCCTCGGCCTCCCAAAGTGCTGGGATTACAGGCGTGAGCCACCGCGCCCGGCGGGCATTAGCTTCTTTATCAAGGTTTATTGACTACGCTCTCAGATGGGAAACAAAAGCCTGCCCACTGGGCTGGGCTCTGGTGGCTCAAGCCTTTTGTTTTTCCCACTCAGTCTCAAAACAAAACAAACAAACAACAATAAAAAACCTGCCCACTGTTGTAATCTAAGTCAACCAATTGTTGTTCTGTTTGTTTTGTTTTGTTTTTGAGAGGGAGTCTAGCTCTATCACGAGGCTGGAGTGCAGTGGTCTGATTTCCACTCACTGCAACCTCCGCCTCCCGGGTTCAAGTGATTCTCCTGCCTCAGCCTCCCAAGTCGCTGGGACTACAGGTGAGTGCCACCATGCCCATCTAATTTTTGTATTTTTAGTAAAGACAGGGTTTCTCTATGTTGGCCAGGATGGTCTCGATCTCTTGACCTCGTGAGCCTCCCGTCTCGGCCTCCCAAAGAGCAGGGATTACAGGGGTGAGCCAGGACACCCGGCTCGGTTCTCTTTTTCTAAACTGCAGATGGCATATGAGATGGTGAAGCCAGACAGAGCAGAGGTTCTGAAAGTGTGGTCCTCAGCGAGCAGCACAGCTGTCACCGGGGACTTGCCAGATGTTAGGGCTCAGAAAACAATACCCCAAAATTTGGTGCCTTGGAATGTTGAGTACTTTGGGGTTTTGTTTTGTATACCATGTTTATTTGTTCAGCTATCTTTAAAAATGGCGGTAGAGGGCACTATGTTGCCTAGGCTGGTCTTGAACAACTGACCTTAATTAAGCAACATGAGTAGCTAGAACTGCAAGCACAAGCCATGGCGCCGGGTCATGCTGAGTATTTAGAACTGAGGGACGTTGGAAGGGCCTCAGAAGCAAAGTCTCTCTCTGAGATTTTCCTGCTCTCCCATCTCCCGTTCCCTTCTCTCTCAAGACAGGCTTTGTTGGGTTTCCCCACTCAGTCTTTTGGTCCAGTCCTACATTTCTACACAGCTGTCCATTCTTCACAGAAGCTAAGCATAAAAATAGACACTTTTTTTCTGAGTGTTTCAATCTTCATCTCTGAAGGCTCCTTTGTCAGGTAAAACTTTGATTAGATAAATTTGTTATGCTTTTCTCTTGTTAATCTGCCTTTTGTCATTGGAGTGTCCTCCTGACTCTTACTATCAGGAGGAAAGGGATCACACCCTCCCCGCCCCTACACAGACATGCAAATTTTTGAGCCCTGCGTGTGAATTACTGAAACAGAAATTCTGGGGTGGGACCCAGGAACCTAATTCAACAAGCCTTCCTGGGGATTATTATGCATGCTAAATTCTGAGAGCCACTGGCAGGGGGAAGGGGAAAGGGAGAGGCGCGTAGGATGCTTTCCAGAGGATATAGGGTTTTGCCATTTCAATAATTCCTTATGGCTGTTCCTCTCCAATAGAATAGCTATGAGGAGCACTCCTAAGTAGGAAAGTGTACTAGAAAATCACTGTGCCACCTCCTTTTTATGCCTACCCCTTAATCAGGTTGTTGTTAAGCAGATTTGTCAAATTATTCAAAGCAGATTTGAATAAATGTGTTGCACAGAGGGTTCAGGGGGCTTATTTATCTGCGTTTTGGCAGGATTGCGGCTGGAGAAATTCAAGTGCGCCTCCTTTTTTTTTTTTAGATGGAGTCTAACTCTGTCACCCAGCCTGGAGTGCAGTGGCGCGATCTTGGCTCACTGCAGCCTCCGCTGTTCGTGTTCAGGCAATTCTGCTGCCTCAGCCTCCGTAGTAGCTGGGATTACAGGTGCATGCCACGATACCTGGCTAATTTTTGTGTTTTTAGTAGAGGCGGGGTTTCACCATGTTGGCCAGGCTGCTCTCAGTTGATTCACCTGCCTCGGCTTCCCAAAGTGCTGGGATTACAGGCATGAGCCACCTCGCCTGGCACCCAGATGTGCCTTCTTTCATCACTTACCTGTATCATTTTCACTTTGGAAATGTAAAGCCTTCTATCAAGTATAGATGGTTACCTTCTCATTTGCTTGCATGATATCTTTCTTACTTTTGAGATTTGTAATCAGGCAGCCTTTCTTCCTCTCCAGGCTTTGCCACTTAACTAAGCTCTGATCTACAAGTTACTGCCCCACTCTGAACATCAGCTTCGCATTTGTCTCCATAGCTCAGGGGTTAGAGCACTGGTCATGTAAATTTCAGCTTCCTCATTCATAAAATGAGGATTAGAATAGTTTCTATCTCATAGTATTAATTTAAGCATTAAATAATATTTAATATCCTTATCTTTTTATTTATTTATTTTATTTATTTATTTTTTTTTGAGACAGAGTTTCGCTCTTGTTACCCAGGCTGGAGTGCAATGGTGCGATCTCGGCTCACCGCAACCTCCGCCTCCTGGGTTCAAGCAATTCTCCTGCCTCAGCCTCCCAAGTAGCTGGGACTACAGGCACATGCCACCATGCCCAGCTAATTTTTGTATTTTTAGTAGAGACGGGGTTTCACCATGTTGACCAGGATGGTCTCAATCCCTTGACCTCGTGATCCACCCGCCTCGGCCTCCCAAAGTGCTGGGATTACAGGCGTGAGCCACCGCGCCCGGCCTATTTATTTATTTATTTTTTAAAGATGGGGTTTCACCATGATGGCCAGGCTGGTGTTGAATTCCTGACCTCAGGTGATCCGCCCACCTCAGCCTCCCAAAGTGCTAGGATTACAGGTGTGAGCCACCATGCCTGGCCTAATATCCTTATCTTTATAGCATATTACTAATAGTAAAATATTCATTAGCTGGCTGAGGCAGAAGGATTGCTTGAGCCAGGAGGTTTTTTTTCATTTGTTTGTTTTTTAGACGGAGTTTCGCTTTTATTACCCAGGCTGGAGTGCAATGGCGCAATTTCAGCTCACCGCAACCTTCGCCTCCTGGGTTCAAGCAATTCTCCTGCCTCAGCCACCCGAGTAGCTGGGACTACAGGCATGCACTACCATGCCCAGCTAATTTTTACATTTTTGATAGAGATGGGGTTTCACCATGTTGACCAGGATGGTCTCGATCTCTTGACCTCGTGATCCACCCGCCTCGGCCTCCCAAAGTGCTGGGATTATAGGCGTGAGCCACTGCGCCTGGTCAAGCCAGGAGTTTAAGGCTGCAATGAGCTATGAATATACCATCGCACTCCAGCCTGAGTCACAGAGTGACTTTGTCTCAAAGAAAAAAAAAAATTTAATAAACATGAAGTCATATTTTTGTTGATATTCATTAATCCTCATATTATCCCTGGGACCCTGGCTTCCTTTCTATAAATAGATGTCCTTCTTTCCTAAGTCATTGAGAAAACTGAGGCAGTTAATGTGTGATTTTCCTCAATCACTTCCCCCTCCCATAAAGTTACCTTGTCCACTGGCCACCCCACCTGCTGGGGTCTGATCTAAACGCTGAGGGACTCTTACCATTTCCCTTCCCTCCTCTGTCTCCTCTTCTTTTTTTTTTCTTTTTAGGGCCAGCTACTCACTTTAGCCTTTAATTCTTTTCTCTCCTGCCTGATTCAGAGACCTTTTCTTCCTTGCCCTCTTAAGCTATAAACTTGCTCACGTCTGTTGTAAGAAAACATAACCACAGGCCAGGCACAGTGGCTCATGCCTGTAATCTCGCACTTTGGGAAGCTGAGGCAGGAGGATCACTTGAGACTGGGAGTTCAAGACCAGCCTGATCAACATGGAAAACCCCATCTCTACTAAAAATAAAAAATTAACTGGGTATGGTATGATGGTACATGCCTGTAATCCCAGCTACTCAGGAGGCTGAGGCAGGATAATCACTTGAACCCGGGAGGTGGAGGTTGCAGTAAGCCGAGATCGGGCCTTGGCACTCCAGCCTGGGTTATAAAAGCAAAACTCTATCTCAGAAATAAATAAATAACCAGGACAGGCTCAGTGACTCACACCTGTAATCCCAGCACTTTGGGAGGCAGAGGCGGGTGGATCACCTGAGGCCAGCAGTTCGAGACCAGCCTGACCAACATGGTAAAACCCTGTCTCTACTAAAAATACAAAAACTAGCTGGGTGTGGTGGTGGGCACTTGTAATCCCAGTTACTTGAGAGGCTGAGGCAGGAGAATTGCTTGAACCCAGGAGGTGGAGGTTACAGTGAGCTGAGATTGTGCCATTGCATTACACTCTTGCTGGGCGACAAGAGCAAAGCTTCCTCCCCCCCCCCAAAAAAAAAAGAAAGAAAGAAAAAGAAAAGGAAAAAAAGAAATAAATAACCCACAAAAGTTTCACTGTCTGTCCCCTCCCTTTGCATCTGAACTCCTGAAAAGGGTTACTTGTATTTGTCCATTTTTCCCCAATGGGACAGAAAATGTTTACATTAAGTTGCCAGTGATGGATGATCTTCATCCAACCAAATACATTGTTATTCTTTTTTTTTTTTAGGCTAGTCAAGTGAAGCAGTGGGAGTGGAGAAGGAACAAAGAAATCTGTAACTGGTTGTGATCAATTAGTTGTAAACACCTCAGCACTCCGACCAGCCTACATTGTTATTCTTCAACATTGTTGTTCCCCAAAGACTCTGAAAACTGATCTTGTTGTTTTTAGCACAGGCTTTGGATGTTTCTCATCCGAACTAGTCATTCAGTATCATGTTGATGACTCCCAAGTTTTTTGTTTTTTTTTGTTTTGTTTTGTTTCTTTTGAGACAGAGTCCCATTGTACTGCCCAGGCTGGAGTACAGTGGCTCGATCTTGGCTCATTGCAACCTCCACCTCCCAGATTCCAGTGATTCTCCGGCCTCAGCCTCCCCCATAGCTGGGACTACAGACTTGTGCCGTTGTGCCTGGCTAGTTGTTGTATTTTTGGATAGAAACAGGGTTTCGCCATGTTGGCCAGGCTGGTCTCAAACTGCTGGCCTTGAGTGATCTGGCCACCTCAGCCTCCGAAAGTGCTGGGATTACAGGCATGAGCCACCGTGAATAGCAACGCCAAAGGTTACTGTCTATCTCTAACTGCCAGTAATATATCTGCACCCATATATGCAAACTCCTGATGTCTGAAACTGACTCACATACCTACCTGTTTCCTGCAACATCTGCTTGAGGGATTGATTCCATTGGTGGAATTACCATGCACCAAGCTAGAAACTAGAGAGTTCCCATGACTAGCCTCACTGAGGCAGGATGCCATGCGAAGAATTAATGCTGTGCCCCTTCCCTATGGACCCTGCAGTCCCAATTTGTTTACTTGTACAGAGCCTTACTCCCAGCCCAGGCATGGCAATATCAGAGAGTAAAAATGCCTAAATTCTTTGCTTCTAAGTCTACAACGTGCAGTATGGTTTAATATAGAAAAGATTCGGGCCAGGCAATGGTGGCTCACGCCTGTAATCCCAACACTTTGAGAAGCCAAGGCTGGCAGATCACTTGAGGCCAGGAGTTGGAGGCCAGCCTGGCCAGCATGGTGAAATCTTGTCTCTAAAAAAAAAATTTGCTGGGCTTGGTGGTGCATGCCTGTGATCCCAGCTACTCAGGAGGCTGAAGCATGAGAATCGTTTTAGCCTGGGAGGTGGAGGTTGCAGTGAGTTGAAATCGCACCACTGCACTCTAGCCTGGGCGACAAAGTGAGACCCTGTCTCAAAAAAATTTATTAAAACAAGATTTTAAAGGAGATGGAATTAAGTAAAACAAGCTTTCTTTTAAAGCAGAATCAACTTTCTCTGCTATACATACTTCAAATATCCTTGCAGAGATAGACACACACAAAAAAATAAATTTGGCTGGAAGCAGTTGTTTATCCTGTAATCCCAGCACTTTTGGAGGCTGAGGTGCGCAGATCATCTGAGGTCAGGAGTTTGAGACTAGCCTGGCCAACATCATGAAACACCATCTTTACTGAAATACTACAAACATTAGCTGGGTGTGGTGGCATGCGCCTGTAATCCCAAGAGGCTTGAGCTCAGGAGGTGGAGGTTGCAGTGAGTGGAGATCACACCACTGCTCTCCAGCCTGGGCAACAGAGCGAGACTCCATCTCAAAAAAAAAAGAAAGAAAAAAGGAGGCTCGGGGACGGGCGCTTATGCCTGTAATTCCAGCACTTTGGGAGGCTAAGGTGGGGAGATCACTTGAGGCCCGGAGTTCCAGACCAGCCTGGCCAACATGGTGGAATCCTGTCTTTACTAAAAACACAAAAATTACTGAGCATGGTGGCAGGCGCCGGTAATCTCAGCTACTCAGGAGAATGAGGCAGGAGAATCGCTTGAACCAGGGAAGTGGAGGTTGCAGTGAGCAGAAATCATGCCACTGCACTCCAGCCTGGGGGACAGCGTGAGACTCTGTCTAAGAAAAAAAAAAAAACAAAAAAAAAAACAGAAAAGAAAAGGAGTTTTCTTTTTTTTTTTTTTTTTAAAGATGAGGTTTCACCATGATGGCCAGGCTGGTCTTGAACTTCTGACCGCAGGTGATCCACCCACCTCGGCCTCCCAAAGTGCTAGGATTACAGGCGTGAGCCACCGCGCCCGGCCTTAAAAGGAGTTTTGAGTGTGAACAAAGGGGGACTTTCATCTTGACTCCACCTCAGGTAAAGTCCAAGATTTGGGAGTGTAAGAGGATGCCCTATTTTAAGAGACAGGAGAACAGAAACAATTATGTGCCACACTTTCTTAGTATGTTCTTGAATATGGCAAACCATTAAGTAGACCTGGATCTACCTAGTGCTTGTACGTAAGAGGGCTAAGACAGTCCCCACGATTTCCCTGTAAGATCATTATATATAAATATAAAATCCTTCTTTCCTTCCTTCCTTGCTTCCTTCCTTCCCTCCCTCCCTCTGTCCCTCTTTCTTTTTTCCTTTCTTTCTTTTTCTTTCTTTTCTTTCTTTCTTTCTTTCTTTTTCTTTCTTTTCTTTCTTTCTTTCTCTCTCTCTTTCTTTTCTTTTCTTCTTTTCTTTTCTTTTCTCTTTTCTTTCTGATGGAGTCTTGCTCTGTCTCCCAGGCTGGAGTGGTGTGGTGATCCCGGCTTACTGCAACCTTCACCTCCCGGGTTCAAGCAGTTCTCCTGTCTCAGCCTCCTGGGTAGCTGGGATTACAGGTGAGCACCACCACGCCCAGCTAATTTTTGTATTTTTAGTAGATACGGGGTTTCACCATGTTTGTCAGGCTGGTCTCTAACTCCTGACTTCATGATCTGTCCACTTCAGCCTCCCAAAATGCTGGGATTACAGGCATGAGCCACTGCACCCGGCCCACAATAGATATTTTAAAGTAAATTCACATAAGAAAGCATTCATGATCTGCTCCAAACTGCCTGATGTTCCCTCTTCATACAGGATCAGGAAATAAATGTTAGTTTGTTGCAAAGCTCAGCTCTATGATTTAATTGTGCTCCTAGGATGCCTAGGAGTTCCCGGGATCTCTTATCAACTTTCATACTTCAATCACAGAGTTTCATTTTTATCAGGTTTATCATGGGGTAGAAAGGACAATTCTTTGGCTGGAAAATATAATTCAAATAAAATAACTGCCTGTTGGGTAGAAAAAAATAGAAAAATGGAAGCACTGGCCTCAGGTAGAAGTGGAGATGGTGATGATTCATCACTTTTTCCACCCTGAAGTAATTTCTGAGTCCAGAATCTCCATTGACATTTACCGGTTTGTCAGTAGACATATTTCAGCTTTATTAACAAGGGTGAAGTGTGTGAAATTAGTCAGGCGTGGTGGTGCAAACCTGTAATTCCAGCACTTTGGGAGGCTGAGGCAGGCGGATCACAAGGTCAGGAGTTTGAGACAGCTTGACCAACATGGTGAAACCCCTGTCTCTATTAAATATATGAAAATTAGGTGAGTGTGGTGGCAGGCGCCTGTAATCCCAGCTACTCAGGAGGCTGAGGCAGGAGAATCACTTGAACCCGAGAGGCGGCGGTTGCAGTGAGCTGAGATAGTGCCATTGCACTCCAGCCTGGGCAACAGAGTGAGGCTTTGTCTCTCAAAAATAAAAATTTCCCATTGATGCTATGTGACATCAATGAATGACACTGCCAGGTGGCGAGGATGTGGGAAGGTTAGAGACAGCAATGGGGCCTGAATATGTAGTCTACTTGTGTTTCCAAAGATTTTGGAACTCAAAACTTGAGGTTTTAAGGAATTGCTGTTTAAATTAGTGGCTTTCTATTAAGATGATCAAAAGAGTCTAAGATTTAACATGTTCTTCAAGTAGTAGACTGGTCAGCCATGGAGATAAGCTCCTATTATAATCAAAAGCAATTTCATTTAGCATGAAGTTTTTTTGTTTTTTTTTTTGAGATGGAGTTTTACTCTTATTGCCCAAGCTGGAGTGCAATGGCAGGATCTCGGCTCACTGCAACCTCTGCCTCCTGGATTCAAGTGATTCTCCTGAGTAGCTGGGATTGTAGGCACGCACCACCATGTCAAGCTAATTTTTTGTATTTTTAGTAGAAATGAGGTTTCACCATGTTACCAGGCTGGTACATGCAATAATCTTGCCTCAGCCTCCTTAGTAGCTGGGATTATAGGTGCGTGCCACCACACCTGGCTAATTTTTATATTTTTCTTTAAGATGGAGTCTTTTCTTCTGATTGTGGTTTTGAAATTAAAAAAAAAAAAAGATGGAGTCTTGCTTGTCACCAGGCTGGCCTGCAGTGGCACTATCTTGACTCACTGTAACTTCCACCTCCTGGGTTCAAGTGATTCTTCTGCCTCAGCCCCCCCAGTAGCTGGGACTACAGGCGTACGCCACCATGCCCAGCTAATTTTTGTATTTTTAGTAGAGACAGGGTTTCACCATATTGGCCAAGCTGGCTTTGAACTCCTGACCTCAGGTGATACACCTGAGTTGGCCTCACAAAGTGTTGGGATTACAGGCGTGACCACTGTGCCCGGCTAAGTTTTGTATTTTTAGAGACAAATTTCACCATGTTGGCCAGGCTGGTCTCAAACTCCTGACTTTACATGTTCCACCTGCCTTAGCCTCCCAAAGTGCTGGGGATTACAGGTGTGAGCCACCTTGCCTGGCGGTCTTAAGTATTTAATACAAAATCTTCAGCCTGATTTGAAAATCCTTCAGTTTCCTGCATGGTCTCCAGTTTAGAACAGCTTTTTAGTCAAGTCTCCAGTTGAAGGTTTACCTGATCACAACACAGATTAACACAACTCCCTGGTAGCTCCTATTTTACCCTTAAACTCGAATTTAAAAGCCATAAATGCCTCATTAAATACTGATTCAAGCCTTATCTCTGGATATTGTTCACGTATATACTGAATAACAATATTGAAGTGTAAAATGAAAAAATAATGCTGTCCTAGCCAGTTGCAGTGACTCATGCCTGTAATCCCAGCACTTTGGGAGGTCAAGGCAGGCAGATCACCTGAGGTCAAGAGTTCAAGACCAGCCTGGCTAACATGGTGAAACCGCCCCCACCCCCACCCCCAACCCATTTCTACTAAAAATACAGAACATTAGCCAGGCCTGGTGGCACCTGTAATCCCAGCTACTCAGGAGGCTGAGGCAGAGGAATCGCTTGAACCCAGGAGGCAGAGGTTGCAGTGACCGAGATCCTGCCATTGCACTCCAGCTTGGGCAACAAGAGCAAAACTTGGTCTCAAAAAATAAATAAATAAAGTAAGGTTGTCCTTTCCTCCTATTATTTGCCTTCCCAGAAATAACCAATATTCTCATCTTGCACTATCTTTTCAGTATTCTACTCACTCACTCATTCAACAAATATTGAGCACCTACTAAGTTCTTACTGGGCATGGAGAACCAAACAAAACTAAAAGCTCCGAATTCAACAAGCTCATCTTTCTAGAGAAGCAAACAGGAAAAAAAGCAAGTAACAGATGATATGGAAGATGGTATAAGTAATAAAGAGAAAAACTAATCAGAGAATGGGAACAGGGAGTGTAGGAGAAAGGGTGCTTGCTTTCTGAATACAGAGTTCTGGGAAGGCCTTGCTGATGAGTAGCTTTCAAGAGTAACCTGAAGAAGGGAAGGGTTAAAGTGATTTTATTTGGAGGAAGAGCTTTTGGAAGAGCAAATAGCAAATGCAAAAGCTTAAGCTGGGACCATGTTTGGCTTGTTTACTGAAAAGCTAGGGCATTGACCGAAGTTGAATGAAGGGGCCAGGCGTGGTGGCTCACGCCTGTAATCCCAGCACTTTGGGAGGCCAGGCGGGTGGATCATGAGGTCAGGAGTTCAAGACCAGCTTGGCCAAGATAGTGAAACCCCATCTCTACTAAAAACACAAAATTTAGCCATGCGTGGTGGTAGGTGCCTGAAATCCCAGCTACTCAGGAGGCTGAGGCAGAGAATTGCTTGAACCTGGGAGGTGGAGGTTGCCGTGAACCAAGATCGAGCCACTGCACTCCAGCCTAGGTGACAGAGTGAGACTCTGTCTCTTTTTTATTTTTATGTATTTTTTTATTTTTATTTTTATTTTTATTTATTTATTTTTTTTAAGATGGGGTTTCACCATATTGGTCAGGCTGGTCTTGAACTCCTGACCTCAGGTAATCCACCCGCCTTGGCCTCCAAAGTGCTTGGATTACAGGCATGAGCCACCACACCCAGCCGCATATTTATTTATTTTTTTTAAAAAGACAGGGTCGGCCGGGCGCAGTGGCTCACGCCTGTAATCCCAGCACTTTGGGAGGCCGAGGCGGGTGGATCACGAGGTCAAGAGATCAAGACCATCCTGGTCAACATGGTGAAACCCCGTCTCTACTAAAAATACAAAAATTAGCTGGGCATGGTGGCACGTGCCTGTAGTCCCAGCTACTCGGGAGGCTGAGGCAGGAGAATTGCTT
>PVKV010035872.1:0-16204 GCA_004027835.1 Alouatta palliata
AAAAAAAAAAAAAAAAAAAAGCAGGAGTTGTAATTCTCATCTCTGATAAAATAGACTTTAAAGTAACAGAAACCAAAAGAGGTAAGAAGGACATTGTATAATGGTAGAGGGATCAATGTAATGGGAAGAGCTAACGATCCTAAGTCTATGCACACCCAATATAGGAGCACCCAGATACACAGGGCAACTTCTTGGTGACTTACAAAGAGACTTGGACTCCCACACAATAATAGTGGGAGACTTTAACACTACATTGTCAGTATTGGACAGATCAATGAGACAGAAGGTTAACAAGGATACCCAGGACTTGAACTTAGACCTCGAACAAGTAAACTTAACAAACATTTACAGAACTCTCTACACCAAATCCACAAAACACACATTTTTTTCAGTAACACCTCACATCTATTCTAAAAGTGACCACATGGTTGGGAGTAAATTACTTCCCAGCAATTGCATAGCATTTCATAGGTTTAAATGAAATATTGGTTGGCTGTTTGTTATTTTCCTCTCTTATTCCTTCCTGTCTCCATTGTATAACACAATTATTAGTATAAAAGAGCTTTTCAATACCCATTTTTAGACTGCATTCTAGCCTGGGCAATAGAGCAAGATTCCCGTTCTCTCTCCCTCTTTTTCTTCTTCTTTTTCCCTCTCTTTCATTCTCTTTTTTTCCTTCTTTCTCTCTTTCTCTCTTTTTTCTTTTCTTTCTTTAAAATAAATAAATAAATAAATAAAAGTAAAATTAGTCCCCTATTATCTGGAATTAATTGTGTCCCCAAAGTGAATTCCTCTACTTAATTTCATCATATTTATATTAACTCTTTGACTAACTTGTTATAATAAAACTTGCATTCAATTTTATAAGATACTGGCCATTTCACCTAATGTATAACTTATTTTACCAATGAGAATAAGTTTATTTTTATTATTAAAGAGAGAAAACTTGGAGTAATATAAAAGAATTAGCTTTATAATCTTTAGCAAATCACTACAATTAAGAACATGTCTTCCCCTGTAAAATGAAAACAGATAATATGTATTGAGGACTTTCCACACACCAGGCATTATTGTATTTAATTCTCATGATTCTACAAAAATGATTATCACACATTTTTATAGAGGAAGGAAGAGTCAGGGATAGTAACCCGCCCAAAGCTACATAGCAAGCAAGACAGCTGGGATATTAATAGTACTTGCCATGGCCATCTCCCCGGGTTTATTACAATGATCAGTTTGCACAAAGGCTATAGAGTCCTTCACACATTTTGAAAAGTTCCAAATGTGAGATTATTAGAGACAAAACAAATTATTCAAGGAACATATAATTTTTAATACATGAGGTTAAGGTCTAACCTATAAGGAATATTTACTCCTCAAGACTGAAACAACCATGTCTGAACACTTCAATACTCTGGAGACTGTACACCTCATCAAAATAAACCTGAATTATATTTTAATGTAGGTGTTATTATATGGGGCAAAAGGAAAAGTCCTATTAAATTCTAGATATATTACATTGATTACTCTCTGGATCTATTAAACCTTACATTATTCTGACAGAAGAAAATTGGGTTAGTGGTGATGTTTCAGAAAGCTCTATTGATTTTTATGTCATTTTCTCTAGTTTTATTAGAGAAGCTACAAAGACTTGCCTTTTACCGGGGGAAAAATCTCTATATAGGATTTTAGGTTAATAAAGTGTATGTTCTTGGTGAGAAACACATATATATGTTTCTATGTATCTACGTACATATATCTAAATGTCTATATATATATATATATATATATATATATATATATATATTTCTCACCAAGAACAGTTACACTTTATTAATCTAAAATCCTACACAGAGATTTTTATCTCTCTCTACACACACACACACGTATATATATGTGTGTGTATATATATATATATATATATATATATATATATACACACACACATATATATACTTTTTTTTTTGATGAGTGCATTTAAATTAGGGTATGGGGATAATAGTAACAGAAGAAGTCAGTAGAAAGGATACTGTAAGTTGGAATAATATGGTGACAGAACCAAAGACAAAGATCAGCTATCAGAGCTACTGTATTTTTTTTCACTTTGAGTCCATGTGAACCATGGGTCAGAAATGATTTTGTGCAATGAACGTGAACAGTCAGTTCACCCAAGAAAAAAAAAAAGATGTTCTTTTTTTTTTTTTTTTTTTTTTTTAAAGAGACAGGGTCTCGCTCTGTCGCCCAGGCTGGAGTACAGTGGTGCAATCACAGTTCACTGTAACCTCAAATCCCTGGGCTCCAGTGATCTGCCTGCCTCAGCCTCCAGAGTAGCTAGGCCTACAGGTGAATACCACCACACCCAGATAATTTTTTATTTTTTAAATGTTTTTTAGAGATGGGGTCTCTCTACAAAAAAAAAAAAAAAAAGTGTTCTTACGTTTATATAGATCTTGAGTTTTTTTTTCTCCCTGAAGACCTATCTGGACTATTTTAAAAGAGAAGGAGAAGGAAGACTATAAAGGTAACAAGATGGGGAAAAGGACAGGGAGGATGAGAGGGAAGAGATAGGAAAAACGCCTCCACAAGGTTGCCTTTGAATTGAAGTTCTGAAGCTGGTGCAATTGGGCAACTTTAGGATGAGGAGTGAGACTAATATCTAAGAAAAGGATGCCATGGGAAATGAATGGAGGAGGAAGCACAATCGGGCCAGGTCACTGGTGTTCCTGAATGTTAGCGTACAGAGTCTGCCATTTCTCTGGCTGGAAGAAGAAATCCTATACTGTTTAAGCAAAAAAGCACAAATACTGGTTACCAATCCACTTAAATGACCTCCATTTAGCATACCAGATACGCCAGGAATAAATCACAATGAGCGGTCACCAGAGTGCGGTGACGGACTGTGGCCATTTCCAGGCCTTAGCTCTTTCTACCATAGATACTTCTGCCTTAAGGTCTTAGCATCACAGAAGTCAAATTTGGCTTGTTAGCATAACTCCCAGAAGAGATTTCTTTCCTACCTCTACCAAAAAACTTTTATGAAATGCACAAATTAAAGTGATTTAACCTGTGAGTAACTCATTTGTCTATTTTACATATTTAAAATTATGTTTATTTGCAGATTTCAGAGTACCAAATAACTGTCTTTTCATATTCCTTGTAAAAACAAAAGCTAAATGTAGCTGATTATATAATTCAAATATTGTTATACTATGAGAAAAAGACTGTCAATTAACTTTTGTATCTTACATTTGCTGTTTGTCACATATTCCGTTCTATGTAGCAAAAACAAAACTCTCTGTCCAAACATGTCATAAGCAAATATGATTCTGACTTTTGGGCTTCCTAACTTGTTTCAAAATGATACAGTTTTCATGGCTGGAAATACATGGATCATCCTTGAATGATATATAACTTTAACGACTATGATCTTTAAATAAAAAAAAACTTTCAAATTCAGCACAGGCATTTATACTGATCTTGAATAGTAAAAATACTAAGACTATACCTGATATTATATTATATATTCATATCTTTACTGTGTATCTATCCCATTCAAATGTAAGCTCATGAGTGCAGTGCAAGCAATGCGAGCACACAGTAGGCATTCTAATTTTCACTGAATGAATAAACATTCATAATTTATTATCTGAGGTATTCTACTTGCCTGAAAACCATTTGCACATGACAGTTCAGTATCCTTATCAAATCACCCCTATTCCTCAACTATACGTGCACCATTATTACATGTTGGAATGCAGGCTTGAGGGATTAGAGGAGAAATTAAGCGGAATAAGGAACTGAAGTAGCTGAATGGCGGGCAAACTAAACTATATTTACAGCTAAAAGCCAATATTAATACAATTTCCATTCAGCTCCATTTTGCTAACAAGATTTTATATCTTAGACAGCATACAAAGGTAAAAAGAAGAGGGGATGATAGGTACAGGGCAGGAAAGCCCCAGGCAACGGAAAGAAATATAATTAAATTACAGGAATTTAGTTTATGTGGGCTAAAATTCTAGACACAGCATCTTAAATAAAGTAACTGAAACACGAAGGCACAGTAAGCAAAGAATAAGGAATATACTTTGCAGAAATAAAAGAGCTTACCTGCTTTAAAACTTCAACTAAAACTAAACAAAAAATGAAGTCTACTGCTAAGTCCCTCCTTTCAAGAAGATAATCTCTTTCACGTTGCTGTTCATCCCTGAAACAAGAACCCAAAATTAGTACTGCATTAAGACTATAACTTTAAAAATATCTATTGGTTAGTAGCTTATGTTGCTTGCTGTTTTCCTACTAGGTATAATGTGCTACAGCAATTGTTAATATGAAGCTTTTTGTTTTTTATTTTCATCTTTTTGGTTTAAGACAGGGTCTCGTTCTGTCACCCAGGCTGGAGTGCAACGCTGCAAACATGGCTCACTGCAGCCTCGATCTCCTGGGTTCATGTGATCCTCCCACTTCAGCCTCCCAAGTAGCTAGGACTACAGGCAAGCACTACGACACCTGGCTAATTTTGTTTATTTTTTGTAGAGATGAGATCTCCCTACATTGTCCAGACTAGTCTCAAATTCCTGGGCTCAAGTGATCCTCCTGCCTGAACCTCCCAAAGCAGATTTCAGGCATGAGTCACTGTGCCCAGCCTGAAGCTTTTTAATAATCCAACATATGTATGAATATGTTTTTATGTTCTTTCCCTTTTTATATTGAGTGTTTATTTAGAGTTCACTATTATATCTGTTAGCATTTAAACCTAATCTAAAAGAATTAGTAAGAAGAAAAGTATTTTAAATTTTATTTAGAAAACCTAGCATTGTTCCGAATTTGATTACTAACTTTTTTTGTTCAGAACTGAAAGAAAAGTATTAACTTTTCAACAGGAAAATACAGTACAAGGTATCTCTCTCACAAATTTAAGCTAAAAAAATCACAAGTGGCATCTACTGAAGTCCAACAGTAAACCATGGACAATCACCTGAACACAGGTGGCTCTTACCTGCATGACATGATCGTCCTGGGAAATTTGAAGGAGGAGAAAAGAAGTTCTAGGAATTGAGCTCCAAGAAGAGTATCATAGTACTGTTATAACACAGGGTTTTGGCAGTCTTCCTGTATCACAACAATTGCCTCCTTTCATAAACCATATGAACCGGAACTTCTTTGAATATTTTCTTAACTTTTATGACTATTAAAAGCTCGTCACTGAATTACTGAAATGGCACTCCTAAGTGAGTTTTTGTATAACTAATTTTTGCATGGTACCCCGGTATGGGTACTGTAGGGCTACACCTAGTTTAACTGATACCTTCTCTTGACTTACAGTTTATGTATGAACTATCCTTCCCCCTTACTACCATCTTCATAACAAAGCATTTTGCTTACGAATCAAACAATAACAACCTTCAGGTGATAACAATATCACCCCTTCATTGGAAGTGTGTTGATTCCAGGTAAAACAGTGTAAAATAAACAACTTACCCCTTAGACTTTGTGCTAGATCGAGGCCTATATTCATAAGATTCATCATCCGTTCCATTTTGGCGTCTGTACCAGTCAAACAAGGTGCGAAGTAAGGAAGGGAGACAGTGCTCTGCTACTGAGCTCATAGAGCTTATCAACTGAAAGCACAAGATATTACCAGAAAATAAAGTGTATCACTGAATGTACCGCACTCTTAATTACATTAGCTGTCATTTTGAAATGAATAAACACAGTAACTCAATGCAATAAATGTGCTTTAAAATTAAAATAAGAGTCAAGGGTTTAGCCAAGTAATAAAGTGGGCAAAGTTTCACCCACTATTAAACTTTATCCTTTATTCCTTGAGTGGTTTAGCTCAATGGCTTTTGACCTTTTCCCTGCCTCCATAAGCCACTCACATGTGTAAAAACATGCCCATCAGTAACATCCCTGATTAAATACACAGATACCTTTAGGGGCGGCATTACAAATAACATGAAGAAACCATATCACTTCCTGCCCTGGCAACTCCGTGTTCATGTGAACAAATGATTTTAAAATGTTGCCACTATATGGATGAAAAGACAGAAACAAAGACTACATTACGTAAGACCTGTGGGGAAAGCTCCAATTTCCTATACTATGACAAAGAGGAGAATTATAATTACTCTGCTATCTGCAAATTAGCATGTTAGAAACATGTAAACAAGTGTGTAAGGCTTAGAATACATAAAAGGACAACATAATGATAAGTGTACTGTGATGAACAACTGTTACTAAATTTGAGGCATCCTTGAAATGACCTGAATCCAGGTGAACATCACAGATTCATTTCATGAATCAATCCAACATGCCAAGATACGCTACCATCAGCAGTCCCTAAGGTCACTCTTCACCTTGAGGATCCCAAGAAAAATTTTCTCTCTTCATAAAAATTTCTGTATGTGATTCAACCCATTTCTCATAAAATTAATATTCTGAAATCAGCATATAATTAAATATGCTTCACTTTGTTAACTTATTTTTTAAAGTATGGGTTGCAGGATATTCAAGGTCTCTTTTAGTTCCATAACTAGAGTAGGAGCTAGTTAATGAAGAAGATAAATTGAACTCTGGAAATTGAACATTTAATTTTCCTGTTATTTCATATTCTATATAAAACTTCATCCAGAAAAAAACCAGAAAAGAATGAAACAGTTTATTTGATTATGTTGGCTATTCTCATTTTCATTACTTGTACTCTTTTTTAATCATCCTTTTATTGTAAATTATCATAATTTGACAGGTTAATAGTTTCTAATATAGAAAACTAAGGTAAAAACAAGATTCTAAATTTATTTAACCATACTTCAAAAAAATATATTTTATTAACAATAAACAGTATCACTCAAAGGAAATCCCTTGTAATATCTAAAGAAGAAATAATAAAACCCATCAACTATTGTAAATATATAAAAAACAGTTTATGCCACACAGAACTTTTAACTGTCAGCACCCTCCCCAAAACAATCAAGCTATGAGGCATGATCATTTACTGTTTATTAATCATTTACATTAAAAATGGAAATTTTTCTTAAAATGTTGTTTAATTAGATTTCAAATCCTGATTATGGACTGATCAGTGACACGAATTCAAGATGTGAATAATCCAAATAACTTTTGTAGTGGTATGAGACTTGAAAAGCACTATATAAGGCGATCTTATTACAGTATCATTGTAACAGAGGTCTTACCGGTCTAATTATGGTTTCTTCTTAGACCAGTGGCTATTTACTAAGTGTATGAGTCAGAATCCCATAGGAAACTGTCATAAATACAAGGGCCAGAGCACCACCGTTGGTGATTCTGCTTCAGCAGAACTGGAGTGGGATCCAGGAATAAGTCTCCACCAAGTAATTCTAACCAGTCTTCTTTATTTAGTCAATTAGCCTAATATGAACGTTAAACTCTATTTTTGAGATACATAATTTTGGGTAAAGTGTCCTAGGAATACTAGATAGTAAAGAAAGCTAATCTAGGTTATTGGTTTTTAAAATAACCACTATATATTAAAATACTCATGACAAAATTGATCCAACATTTAATCTTAGTAAAAGGAAGAATTGACATTAGAAGATCAGCACAAGGGTTGTTAGAAAGTGGTGTTCTACATGCAGATTGAGAGCTCCAACAGAAAAATTAATAAATGTTAAAAGGTAAAATATCATCACGTAAAAAGTGTGGCAATTGGTACAGAAGGAAAGACTGAGCGATGTAACCGAAAGTGAAAAATGTGAAAGGAATTAACAATGTTAATGTTAAATTTTAACATTAACAAAGTTAATATAAATGTTAAAGAGATTAACAATGAAAAGCTGTAAAATGCTAAATGAAGAGAAACTAATAAAGTTCACAGTTCATTTTACTACTTATTTAAAACAGCTACCAACTCTAGAATGAATTAAGCATACAAGGATATACAGCATCACTAAACAAAATTGAGGAATTCCTCAATATTTGATATATTTGGGCCAGACTATTAGAATGAACACTGTTTCCAGGTGGGAAAAAAAATTCTCCCAAAATTGACATACCTGGTCAAACTGAAGATCTTCACCCCTCTGAAGAGATCTGGACAACAGCTTCTCCTACAATAAAAATTAAAAATAAAAATAAAGCACAAATATAAAATTTTAGAAATCTTCTACATAACCAACAGTTTAGATTTGTGAGTTTGGTTTTGCTTTTGTTTTTACTTGTTATTAAGGTAAGTCTCCTCCTCGCCCAAGGTCACAGGGCTGATTTAAGTGTGGCTCCAGAGGCAAAGCTCTCACTGTGATACTCTCCATACCAAAGAAAGTGGCTGTGCCCGTGATCTCTTTTTTGTAACAAGTTCAAGTTCAATAGTTCTTAGATTACAAACTTAAATATAGGTTCTGTTTAGATCAAGTTCAGAAGTCAACAGCATGTGTTCTTTCTTTCATTCATTCACTACTGAAAAGCAGTCTAGTACAGCGATTATCAGTAGCCAGATGGCCTTGGAGTCACCTCTGGCTTGACTACCACTAAGTGAATGACCACAGGCTGATGCCTTATGGCCTTTGTGTTTTGGTTTTCTCATCTGAAAAAGCAAGGTGGTTGTCAAATACTGGTATCAACAATATGCTTGTTCTGTTTAAAAGCGCATAGCTTTTAAATATCTGTTTAATATTTAACCTCTCTCATAAGAGAAATATAAGTTTTAAAAAAACAAAAATACTTCCATCATCTATCAGACTTGCAAAATTCAAAGTCTGATAGCACATTGTGTTGGTGAGGTTATTTGGTAATGAGGATTCTCAAGTAATGCCACCGAGAAAGTAAATAGGTAGCAACCTCCTTGGAACACCATTTAGCATATTTGTCAACATTTTAAAATGTAAGTGACCTTTGACCCAGCAAAACTCCACTTATAAGTATTTATTTTACAGATATAGTCGCACATCTGCAAAATGATACTTCATAAAAGAATATCCACAGCTTCATTTAGAATAGCAAAAGATTAGAAATAACTAAAAGTCTAACTTATGATATTATGTTTTGATACATCTATACAACAGAATACCATTAAGACTTAAAAGAATGACATACCTCTATATGTACTGCCATGGATACATGGAATACTCTTGGGTATAATATACTCTATACACACATTCACTTACATTGGCTAGTAATATAAAATATATACAACATATATGTATATAAAAATATATTTTTTATGTATATATAAAAGAAAAATGTGTTTACCAGTGGGGAGAGAAATTGGATAGTTAGAAAAAGAGATAAAAGTTGGGGCCTGAGGATGGAAAGTTGTTACTGCATAAACTTTTGTGCCACTTGAACTTGCCTGATATCACAGAAGCCAAGAAGAAAGAGTAGTTCATTAAAAAGAAGTAGTATATTGCCAGTACAATACTTTCATGAGATAACTTTCCAGTATGATTGCTTCCTATTAATTTAACTGACATCAGGAGATGCTACTGATTTAGCACACAACAATCTCTTCCATCACATACCAGAATCTTTTTTTAACTTTCCATCTGCTGATTTTTTTACTGAACACACAAATACTGAGTTCCTACTACTGGCAAGTAATATCTACAAAACACAGAAGACTTGATGAGACTCACTGTGGAAAGCTAAGACCCTCTATCCTTCAACCACTGAGTCCAGGGGGCATAACAGATACTAAAGTCTCTCTACCCTCTCTCATCTGCATATGTACGCTTTGTTGCTTGTATGAAGAAATGCCCAAAAAAGGGGTCAGTCTAGATCACTGTATAATATTAGTACAGGAAGATCGCCATTGGTACATAAAGGGGCTCCCATCCAGCAGAAAACAGAAGACTGAAGAAATGGACTATGGTACTGTCTTGCAATGGGTTGAGAGAAAGTGGGAGTAAAGAAAACCTTGGACAAATGAGTTCAGATGGACACTGGACATGTGATATTAATTTTACATGTCAACTTGACTGGGCCATGGAGTGCCCAGATATTTGATTAAACATTATTCTGGATGTGTCTATGAGAGTGTCTATGGATGAGAGTGAATAGGAGACTAGGCAAAGCAGATCACCTTTCCCTTTGTGGTTGGGTTTCATCCAGTCAGCTGAAGGCCTGAATAGAACAAAAGGGGTGACCTTCCCACGAGTAAGAGGGAACTCCTCCTGCCTGACTGACTTGAGCTAGGATATCAGTCTTTCTCTGCCTACAGATTCAAAGTGAAACATCAGTTCTTCTTGGGGTTCAAATGCCCTGGCTTTCAGACTAGAACTTTAGTATACTATGGGCTCTGCTGGTTCTCAAGCCTTCAAATTCAGACTGGAACTCCACCATTGTCTCTTGGATCCCCTGCTTGCTGACTGCTGATTTTGAGACTTCTGAGCCTCTGAAATCAGAGGAGCCAATTCCTTGTAATCTATGATAAATCAGTTTCTCTTTCAACATACATACAAACACACACCTATTGGTTCCATTTCTCTGGAGAACCCTGACCAATACAAACATCATTTCTAATTTAACCTCCTCTTTGATCCAAGAAAAAAATAAGCCCTAGGGAAAAAATGTATAAACATTTGCAAAGAGGTATACAGAAGGACATTCACTATCAACAGAAAAAATAAGAAGCAACATCAATGTAAAACAATAAACTTTTGGGTCAATAAGTCATGGTACATTCTTACGCAGTTGGCCTTCCATATCCTTGAGTTATGCACCCATGAATTCAACCAACCTTGGATCAAAAACAGTAAAACAATAAAATAAACTTGCATCTGTACTGAGCATGTACAGACTTGTGTTATACAGATTTGTGTTGTTATTCCCTAAACATATATATTACATATTATATAACAACTATTTCTATAGCATTTACATTGTATTATACCTTATAAGCAATCCAGAGATGATTTAAAGTATATGGGAGGATGTGCATAAGTTATATGCAAATACCACTGGGCATTCATGAATTTTGGTAGCCAAGGGAAGTCTTGGAACAATCCCCCATTGATACCAAGGTACAACTGTTAAGAATATTGTGTAGTCAGTTAAGTAACAGGTAGACATAAATTCATAGATTGAGTAAAATGTTCTCAATATATGAATTAAATTAGAGAACAACACATAGGATAAAAGGAAAGATAGTAAATATATATGGTAGTTTATACATATTAATTTAAAACTCTAGGAATATATATATATCATACATTAATATCTAAAGCACAATTATAAATTATTTTTTCATTATACCATTATTAGTTTCATTCTCATTTTCTGAGTTTTCTACAAAGAACACAGATGACTTGTTCTCGCTCTTAAACTCGAGGGTTGCTGGTGGGGTTTCCAGTGCCTGGTGGTATCCAGCAAATCCACTTAATTGTAGAATACAGTATAGTCATGAAAATTATGGTTACAGAATAGTGTTTTAAAACATCAAAATAACAATATATCTCAACAAAAACCAGGAGGTATGGAGAAGTGAGGTGGTTTAATTTCCTCATTTTAAAATCTGTTTGTCAATAAATCTCTATGTGTGTGTGTATATATGTGTATGTGTGAGTATATATGCTTATATTTATATTTAACTTTAAAGATATCCTAAGAACTATACTCTCTGTAACAGAAACATTATCTGAAACATAAAATAAATCATTTTCATTTTATTTTTGTGTTCTGTTAATTTAAACAAAATTAATCCAATATAATTAATCAAATTATACTGGCTAAGTGATAAACTAACATAATTAATCAAATTAATCAAACTATTATAATTAGTTTAACTTAAAATAGCATGTATGGTGTGATTCTTTTTGTCAGCCTTTCTACCTACTTGCCTTGCTGGCTACCCCACATAGGGTTATCTAACTTACTATATATATTCATAACAGATGTTTGGGTTTATGTTTATAAATATATGATATTTGGTTTTTCTGTTGAGATTTTAAGGATTATTTTCTAAACTGTCTATATCATGTATTTTAATTGAAATTTATATTAAATACATATCACAGAAAAAGTCATTTTATGAAATAAGAAATATATAGAGATTTATGAAGCTTCTCTATCCAATAGTTCCAATTTTTTTCTCTCATTTATGATTAATCTTCATGAAAACAATCACAAATGTATTAACCACTGAAATATAAACATTCCCAATCAAAGTTAAGAGAATAATGTCCTAATGTGAATTATGTATCTAAGATTGGAGGTTGGGAATATGGCAAAAGGTTTCTTCCTAACTTATTTGACTTACGTGATTCCCCTTTTTCACTGTAAATATTAAGTCTAAAGAGCTTTACTATGTTGAGGACTGCTGAAACAAGTAGTTTATTGCTCATGTAGCACGTTTACTCAATATAGTTATGGCCAACAAGGAGAATGAGAGAGAGTGATAAACTTTTGAGAAACAGTTACACTGCTGCCTTATATTTAACATTTATTTGTTTCATAACAAATCCATACTTCCTGAAAAATTTCTGAAGATTTTACATCCTCACAGAGCTTTTCCTGAGGCTGTTTTTCTCATAACAAGAACTCAGAAATAATTTTTGAATGCAAAAGGATACATTATCATCAATAAAAAAACAGAAAACATGAAAAAATATACTAGACTAAATATAAATTACTAATCAAGGATTTTGTATTAACTTCTTAGGTTCATTATAGTGTAGCTGAGGATGCCCTAATTCTTGTTCAAGTAGACCAACTGTCTTTCAATATATATGTTTTTTTATTTTGTCTGTCACCCAGACTGAACCGCAATGGTGCGATCTCGGCTCACTGCAATCTCTGCCTTCTGGGTTCAAGTGATTCTTCTGCCTCACCTCCTCAGCAGCTGGGATTAAAGGCATCCACCACCACGCCCAGCTAATTTTTATATTTTTAGTAGAGATGGGGTTTCACTATGTTGGCCAGGCTGGTCTCGAACTTCTGACCTCAAGTGATACACCCTCCTCAGCCTCCCAAAGTGCTGGGATTTCAGGCATGAGCCATCCGGCCTCAATCTGTAAGTATTTTAAAAAGAGAAACTAATAAAAATGTTTATTGTCTATGTAACTCATCACAAACAATTAAAAAATAAAATTATTATCTATATTAATTTGTTTCATAACATTTATTTGTTATGAAAGATGTATGTACAGCAATATGCACTGTAGTATTTCTTTAAAGCAGCCTCAAACTAGGGTAAGGCCAAAACTGCCTGTCAATAGAGACTGGTTTAACATAAGAAATATATATATAGGCATATATGTATGCCTATATATATATATATATGGCATTTTCGTTTATTAAAATAACATTCAACTGTTAGAAAGAATGAGATTAATTTATACTGGCTGATATACAATAATCTCCAATTTAGATTGTTAAAATAAAAATGTGGCACATATACACCATGGAATATTATGCAGCCTTAAAAAACGATGAGTTCGTGTCCTTTGTAGGGACATGGATGAACCTGAAAACCATCATTCTCAGCAAACTGACACAAGAACAGAAAAACACCGCAGGTTCTCACTCATAGGTCGGTGTTGAATAATGAGAACACGTGGACACAAGAAGGGGAGCATCACACACTGGGGTCTGTCAGGGGGAAATAGGGGAGGGACAGCAGGGGGTGGGGAGTTGGGGAGAGACAGCATGGGGGGGAGAAATGCCAGATATAGGTAATGGGGAGGAAGGCAGCAAATCACACTGCGATGTGTGTAAGAGTCTTGCAAGAGTCTTACCTATGCAAGAGTCTTGCATGTTCTTCACGTGTACCCCAAAACCTAAAATGCAATAAAAAAAAATCTGGGTACAAAAAAATTTTATATACATATGTGTGTATGTGAGCTATATATACACACACATATATATGTCTGTGGGTGTGAGATATATATATATATCTCCCCTTCATTTGTGTGTGTTTAAAGGTGATTTCATGTAAGTAAAAAAACAGAAGAATATGAGAGACTGGGAAGGGTAGGGGAAAGAGAGGCACAGAGAGATTTGTTAAAGAATACAAAACTATGGCTAGAGTGTGGGAAATAAGTTCTAGTGTTCTATACCACTGCAGGATGACTACAGTAACAATAATACATTATATAGTTTCAAACAGCTGTAATGGAGGACATTGAATGTCCCAAAACAAACAAAATGATAAACACTTGAGATGATGGATATGCTCATTAGCCTGGTCTGATCACCATATGTTTTACCACATCCCTATGTACCCCCATGAGATGTACAATTATTATGTATCAATTATTTTTAAGATTAAATTTTTTTAATTTAAAGAATAAAAAATTTTTAAAGGTGGCAGGTGCTACAGAGATGGATAAGTAACAGACATAAAAAACTGGTAGACTAAAAACTGTTGACAGTCATTAGATGTTTTTACTATATAACCTTTAAAACTATTTCTACCCTTTACAGTATTATTTTCATAATAAAAGTATTACAGTAATACTATAATTATAAAATATATTATAATCTTATCAAATATTATAGTGTTATTTTCATAATACTATAAAAAGAATGATTTCAAGGCTCACAATCCTTTATTTTATAATTCAGTTCTACATGCAGTGCATACATAGAATATCAACAGCAATATGTAGCTTCCAGAGAAAGCAAGAGAATTTTTGGAAAAATTTTGATAGCACAACGATGACAATTTGTAATTAGAGATGGAAGGTTGAACACTTGTATAGCCAACCTTCTATCCTAAAGCAGAACAGTAAAATAATTTTTATAAGGGCTAAAACCAAAAGAACAAAGGCAATAGGAGAGGAGGTGAAAAGCAGATGAAGAACAAAACTAATTATCTCACCAAACAAGGGTGACTCCTAAGTAAGCAAATGGAAAAGTCACCAGTCTGTTCATTCATTCAGTCATTCACTCATTCATCCAAATTATTTACTGATTTCACAGTATGCCAGACACTTATCTGTTCTAGGTTCTGGAGACACAGCCATGAACAAAATGGAAAACAACTCATGCTCTTGTAGAGCTGACAGTCTAATGAGAGAGCAAAGGAAATGTACATTATAATGGATAGATTTAGGATAGGAAGTTGGAATGGGGACTGAAATTTCAGATAACATGATCGTAGAGAAGAAGACACTTGAGGCACAACCAGAGGGAGGTGAGTGAGCCTGCCCCACAGACAGTAAAGGAAAGATAACTCAATTGATGCTTTAGAACTTCCCCCAAGGCTCAGGAATTGGAGAACTTGGGTACTGTGAAAGCATGGCTAAAGGTGAGGATAAAAATAAGACGGCTGGTTGAAAGATTGGTTTAGAAAGGTTTAATAAAGATTTACACCGTCCCTTTCACCATACCTTCAGAGGAATTGCCTTGCTTAGAAAAGGGCAAAATACAATGATGCTGACTGGGGGATCCAAAAAGGTAACATACTGAAGACAGGGAGGTTAAGCAAGAATATATATACCAAATATCAAAAACCCCAGTTATCTTCTGAGTCTTGTTCCCCAGAATGCTTGCAGCGAAAGCCTAAACTCTCCCATTCAGAGTACTGCAGAAACCTTCTTTGGGGACTCTGACAAGCCCCCCAAAAAAGATCTGACACTGATGGTCCATTGATAGTAATACACAGAAGATCAGTCAAAAGGGCTCTTCTGTGTACACTGGACTTCCAATCAACTGTGTTTCATTCTTAAAATATAGCAAGTTAAAATAAACATGTGAGGAGAAGGTAAAATCAGCAGAAAAATGCAGTTTGGAAGAAACTGACCATATAGGAAGAAGAAAACCTTTAAAATGCATATATATGGGGGTCTTCCGCCAAGATGGCCGATTAGGAGCAGCTGAGGATTGCAGCTCCCAGTGAAAACGTGGAGGGTGAGTGGACGCCACATTCCCAGACGGATTTTTATTGCCCACAGACCAGGAGATTCCCAGGGGGAGAAGCCCCACGGGTCGCCAGCGCACCTGGTTTGGCCGGCGCGGCTGGTTTGGCCGGCGCAGCTGTTTTCGCCGGCTCAGCTGTTTTTGCCTGCGCGGCCATTTTCGCTGCCGCCATTTGGAGCGGCGCCCCGGCGCAGCGGTTCCCAATACAAAAGACGTGGGTCCAGGTGCCGTTTTAGCTGGCAATTGGAGCTCCGGGAAGGCAGAGCCGCCCATTCATTTGATTAAAAAAGGGGACTGAAACAGCCAGCCAGGCCAGGAGATTTCCCAGGCAAAAAAACGCCAGCACCCGCGGTTTCAGCCGGCGCAGTGG
>PVKV010035873.1:6124-16297 GCA_004027835.1 Alouatta palliata
AAAAAAAAAAAAAAAAAAAAAAAAGAGAGAGAGAAATATAAATGATATAAGAAAATAAAAAAGATTAGTGAGTGACACCAGCAATAAAAAAGAAATATAAGTATTGCCTGCTTGAGGTTTTTTTTTTTTTTTTTTTGAGATGGAGTTTCGCTCTTGTTACCCAGGCTGGAGTGCAATGGCGTGATCTCAGCTCACCGCAACCTCCGCCTCCCGGGTTCAAGCAATTCTCCTGCCTCAGCCTCCCAAGTAGCTGGGACTACAGGCACGTGCCACCATGCCCAGCTAATTTTTGTATTTTTAGTAGAGACGGGGTTTCACCATGTTGACCATGATGGTCTCGATCTCTTGACCTCGTGATCCACCCATCTCGGCCTCCCAAAGTGCTGGGATTACAGGCGTGAGCCACCGCGCCCGGCCTACTTGAGGTTTTTAATGTCTTTCTTTATCGACCCTACATAATGCATGGCGTGACGTGCCGCCCACGCTGTCCCCACCCTCGCCCACCCACTCTGCCCGTGCTAAGGCTGTCGCTCCCCACCTGCCTGGAGATTCTGCCTGACAACTCTCAGCTGACCCACACTCCAGGAATCTCTTTCAGCTGAAGAAAGCTCCTGCCTGGGTCAAGGTCACACCCCCTTTCCCAGAGCAGCCGGTATCCAGTGCCTGGTATAAAGTCCCAGCTCCCTTGCCTAGAGATGGTATACTCTGAAGGGACGTTTCAGCTCCCGAGCTCCCTGCAGAGTCACCTCAGGCCCCGGTTGTGGCCAAATGCCGCTCAGCCTCTTCCTCTGCCCATCCACTGCCGGTGTGGGTCCCAGGAACATGCTCCAGGAAACTTCTTGAATGCAAATCTGTGTCTTTGAGTCTGCTTACTGAGGAAGAAGGCTTGTAATATCCACAACGCGTTATTTTCACTGCCATTCATTTAGATTTGTTCACATATTTCTCACCTTCTTACCTTTTATTTATTTATTTTTAAAATTTTTTTTCAAGATGGAGTTTCACCATGATGGCCAGGCTGGTCTTGAACTCCTGACCTCAGGTGATCCACCCACCTCGGCCTCCCAAAGTGCTAGGATTACAGGTGTGAGCCACCGCGCCCGGCCACCTTTTATTTGTTTATTTTTTTTGAGACAGGGTCTTGCTCTGTCAGCCAGGATGGAGTGCAGTGGTGCAATCTTGACTCACTGCAGCCTCCACCTCCTTGGCATATCAATCCTCCCACCTCAGCCTCCCAAGTAGCAGGGACCACACACCTGTGCCACCATCCTAGCTAATTTTTTTGTGTTTCCCATTGAGATGGGGTTTTGCTGTGTTGCCCCAGTGGAACTCCTGGGCTGAAGCATCCCCCCACCTCAGCATCCCACAAGGTGCTGGGATTATAGGCATAAGCCACTGCGCCAGGCCACCTTCTTAGTCCTTATTCCTCTTTGTGTCTCAGGCCTTCCAGCTGGGATCCCTTCCCTTCCACGTGAAGCGTGTCCTTTAGGATGTCCTTTGGTGCACGCCTATTGGTCAGAAGCTCTCAGTCACTGCTGGTATAAATATGCCTTATTTCCCCCTCATTCCTGAAAGCTGTTTTCACTGGGAACACCTTCCCCACCCCTAGCACCATGGAAGAGATCATTTCTCTTCGTTTTCTTTTTTTTTTTGAGACAGAGTTTCACTGTTGTTGCCCAGGCTGGAGTGCAATGGCGCGATCTCGGCTCACCGCAACCTCCACTTCCTGGGTTCAAGCAATTCTCCTGCCTCAGCCTCCCGAGTAGCTGGGACTACAGGCACGTGCCACCACGCCCAGCTAATTTTTGTATCTTTAGTAGAGACAGGGTTTCACCATGTTGACCAGGGTGGTCTCGATCTCTTGACCTCATGATCCACCCGCCTCGGCCTCCCAAAGTGCTGGGATTACAAGCGTGAGCCACCGCGCCCGGCCTCATTTCTCTTCGTTTTCTGCCTTTCATTCTCGCTGTTAAGAAATAAGCTGTAGGTCAGGCTCAGTGACACATGCCTGTAATCCCAATGACTCTGGGAGGCCGAGGCAGGCAGATCACATGAAGTCAGGAGTTCAAGACCATCCTGGCCAACGTGGTGAAACCCCATCTCTACTACAAGTACAAAAATTAGCTGGGTGTGATGGTGTGTGCCTGTAATCTCAGCTACTCAGGAGGCTGAGGCAGGAGAATCGTTTGAACTTGGGAGGCAGGGGTTGCAGTCAGCTGAGATTGCGCCACCGCACTCCAGCCTGGGCAACAGAGTGACACTGCCTCAACAAAACAAAACAAACGAAAAAAGAAAGAAGCTGTCAGTCTAATTGTCAGCCCTGGAAGGTACTCTGCTTTTTGTATTGGTTGAACCCAATGGCATCCACGAACATTTCAACAATAGCTTAAAAAGTGTTGGAGATCTATCACTTATTTTTTTCTACCCGTGTTTTGGTGCTCACATGGGCTCAAAGATCCTGTCCCAATGATGCTGAGCTTTTCCTAGACATCCTCATGTGGGGGGAACCATTATACAGACAAGGAGACTGAGGCTCACTGAAGTACATGACCTTCCAACTCAAGTGCCTGACTTCGAAGTTGATCTTTCCTGAGAGATCACTGATCCCCGTCTGCCTAAATGTAGCTGCATCTGGTGGTGCAGAGGCTCTGTGTCTCCTAGCAGCACCTGTAAGCTTCTGGGGGTCACAGTCCAAGCTGACTCATCTTCATTCCCCACTGTACCTGTTGCCCAGGTGAGACATAGTGGGTGCTTATCTTGGATGGTAACAGAGGAGAAGGCGAGCAGAGGCCAAATTCAGGAAAAATTAACAAGGTAGTACGCACATGATTTGCTGATGAATTAAATTTGGGGTGTGGGAGACAGAAAGGAATCAAGGATGGCTCCAAGGTTGGGGATCAGCTGCTGGCGCATTTACTTAGGGAGGAACAGGGGATGGCCTGGAGCTGGGCGAGTGAAGCTAGAATTGTCATCAGGAGCTGGGTTCAGGAGCCTGGATTTAGAAGCCAGAAATTTGGGAGTCAGTGGGGGATGAATCGGATTAAAAGGAGGGGAAAGTGCAGTGGCTCATGCCTGTAATCCCAGCACTTCAGGAGGCCAAGGCAGGTGGATCACTTGAGGTCAGGAGTTTGAGACCAGCCTGGCCAACATGGTGAAATGCAGCCTCTGCTAAAAACACAAAAAATCAGCCTGGCATGGTGGCATGTGCCTATAGTTCCAGCTACTCAGGAGGCTGAGGCAAGAGAATTGCATGAACCAGGGAGGCAGAGGTTGCAGCAAGCCGAGATTGTTCCATCACACTCCAGCCTGGGCGACAAGAGCGAAACTCCATTTCAGAAAAGAGGAAAAAAAGGAGGGGAAGGAGTGAGATCCCTTATGGAAGAGGTATATTAAGAAAGAGAGGCCCCATCTGGTGGCTCATGCCAGCACACTAAGCACTTTGGGAGACTGAGGTGGGAGGACTGCTTGAGCCCACAAGTTCAAGAGCAGCCTGGGCAACATGGCAAAACCCCACCTCTACAAAAAAAAAAAAAAAATGGTGGCACATGTTTGCAGTCCCAGCTACTGAGGAGGCTGAGGCAGGAAGATCCTTGACCAGGAGGTGGAGGTTGCAGTGAGCCAAGATCATGCCATTGCACTCCAGCCTGGGTGACAGAGAGAAACTCCAACTCAAACATTAACAATTCTACGGCATTTAGTGCATTCACAATGTTGTGCACCCACCTCTCTCTAGTTCCAAAACATTTCCATCACTCCAAAATAAAACCCCGTACCCACTAAGCAGTCACTCCCATTGCCCTCTCCCAGCAACTGTAACTGCTCTTTCTATGGATTTGCCTATTCTGGACATTTCATATAAACGGAATCATACTCTAGGTGGCATTTGTGTCTGGCTTTTATCTTTGAGCATCCTGTTTTCAAGGTATATCTACGTTGTACTGTGGATCAGTGCTTCCTTCCACTTTATGGCTGAATCATACTCTATTATAAGGATTCTCCCACCTCAGCCTCCCCAGAAGGTGGGACTACAGGTTTGCGCCAACACACTGGGCAACTTTTTGTATTTTTAGTAGAGACACTGCTTCCCTACATTGGCCAGCCTGGTCTGGAACTACTGGCCTCAAAGAAAGAGATTGGTTGAAAGCACCCATGACAGAGGTGCGTTTGTCCATTTCTCTGTCCTTCCATGAAATTTTCAACATTTTATTATGAAAAATTGCAAACATAAAAAACCATTGAAAGAACGGTAAGGCCAGGTGCTCACGACTATAATCCCAGCGTGTTGGGAGGCTGAAGTGGGAGCCTTGCTTGAGTTCAAGACCAGCCTGGGCAATAGAGCGAGACCTTGTCTCTCAAAAGAAAAGAAAAAGCCCAAAAAGAAAAACTTTGGAAAAGTGATCATTTTGCTAATTTTTCACATTGCACAATTAAGGGAATATATACTAAAATGTAAATTGTTACATATTTGTTGACTTTCAGTTTATGGTGGCTTGTCTTTTTATAACCCATTTAAATCACACCACAAATTCACTCTGAAATAATTATTGACCTCTACACTGTGATTTATTGCAGTCTTCTGTATGTAAGATCTGCTTCAATAAAATTTAATCACAATATCTATTAGTATATATGTGAGATACAATGCCTGAATTGCCTATGACAATATGGTGTATCCTAATTTTGTAGCAAGAAAAACACTCCACCAAGGCTGGGCTTGGAGGCTCACACTTGTAATCCCAGGACTTTAGGAGGCTGAGGTGGGTGGATCACCGGAGGTCAGGAGTTGGAGACCAGCCTGGCCAACGTGGTGAAATCTCATCTCTACTAAAAATACAAAAATTTAGCTGGGCGTGGTGGTTCACACCTGTAATCCCAGGGCTTTGGGAGGCTGAGGCAGGAGGACCACTTGAAGGCAGGAGTTTGAGGTCAGCTAGGGCAATGTAGCAAGTCCTTGTCTGTACAACAACAACACAAAATTCGCCAGGCAGGTTGGTGCACACCTGCAGTCCTAGCTAGTGGGGAGGCTCATGTGGGAGGATCCCTTGAGCCCAGGAGTTGGAGGTTACAGTGAGTTATGATTGCACCACTACACTCTAGTTTGTGACAGAGTAAGACCTTGTCTCTTAAAAAAAAAAAATTGTAACATGAACATCTATATGCCACTCTAGATTCTATAATGAATATGGCGGTATATTCACTTTATTGCGTATCCATCCATCCAGCCCCCTTCTATCCGTCTATCAATCCATCTTTTCTGATGCATTCCAAAAACAGCTGCTACATCAATCTGCTTTATCCCTAAACACTTCCGACATGTATGTCATTAACTAGGTCTCTGATTCCCTTTTAAGAATTTTTTTTTTTTGAGACGGAGTCTCCCTCTTGTCACCCAGACTGGAGTGCAATAGCCGATGTTGGCTCACTGCAACCTCTGCCTCCCAGGTTCCAAGTGATTCTTTCACCTCAGCTTCCTGAGTAGCTGGGATTATAGACGCCCACGACCATGCCCAGCTAATTTTTGTATTTTTAGTAGAGATGGGGGTTTCACCATGTTGGTCAGGCTGGTCTCGAACTCCTGACCTCAGGTGATCCACCCAGCTCAGCCTCCCAAAGTGCTGGGATTATAGGCGTGAGTCACTATGCCCAGCCTAAGGTAAAATTTACATGCAAATAAATGAACAAATTTGGGGCAAATGCATATACCCATACTCCTATGTATTCCAAACTTCTATCAAGCTATAAAACATTGCTGTCACCATGGAATGTTCCCCTGTGCCCTTTCCCATCAATCCCTACCTCACACCATCCACGGAAGCAACCATTGTCTTAATTTCTTCACCACAGATTAATGTAGCCTGAACTTTATATAAATGGAACCATACATATATATTCTTCTTTGTAAGGCTTCTTTCATTTAGTACAGTTTTGAGATTCATAAATTTTGTTGTGCACATTAGTAATTCATTTTTTTATTGTTAACATTCAATTTTGAGAATCTGGTACAGTTTGTTTATCCATTCTCCTATTAATAGATCCTTGTGATGTTTACAGTTTAGGATTATACGAAAAAAGCCGCAATGGGGCCACTCTTGTATAAGTCTTTTCAGGAACATTGGCTTTCTTTCTTTCTTTCTTTCTTTCTTTCTTTCTTTCTTTCTTTCTTTCATTTTTGAGACAAAGTCTTGGTCTGTCACAGGGCTGGAGTGCAGTGGCACAATCTCGGCTCACTGCAACCTCTGCCACCCAGATTTTTCTTTTTTTTTAAAGATGGGGTTTCACCATGATGGCCAGGCTGGTCTTGAACTCCTGACCTCAGGTGATCCACCCACCTCGGTCTCCCAAAGTGCTAGGATTACAGGTATGAGCCACTGTGCCCGGCTACCACCCAGATTTAAGCAATTCTCCTGCCTCAGCCTCCCGAGTCGCTGAGACTACAGGTGCACAGCACCACGCCTGGCTAATTTTTGTATTTTTTTTTTTTTTAAGACGGGGTTTCACCATGCTGGTCAGGCTGGTCTTGAACTCCCGACCTCAGGTGATCCGCCTGCCTTGGCCTCCAAAGTGCTTGGATTACAGGCGTGAGCCACCACGCCTGGCCCGATTTTTGTGTTTTTAATAGAGATAGGGTTTCACCATGTTGGCCAGAATGATCTGGATCTCTTGACCTCATGATCTGCCGGACTCAGCCTGCCAAAGTGCAGGGATTACAGGTGTGAGTCACTGAGCTCGGCCTCATTTCTATTAAGTGTGGAGCTCTCTAGGAGTGGAATTGTGGGTTTAGAAGGCAGGTGCATATTCAGTTTTTTTAAGAAACAGTTAGGGCCAGACATGGTGGCTCACACCTGTAATTCCATCACTTTGGGAGGCCGAGGCAGGCAGATCATGAAGTCAGGAGTTCGAGACCAGCCTGAAAAACATGGTGAAACCTTGTTTCTACTAAAAAAAAAAAAAGAAAAGAAAAAGAAACAGAACCTTCCCCAAAGTGTTGGAACCATGTTACATACCAACCCACAGCATGTAAGAGTTCCAGTGGCCCCACTCCTCACCATATCTGGTGTTGTCAATTTCAGATTTCAGCTGTTCTGGTGTGTCTGTATCGGTATTTTATTATGGCTCTTTCATAAACTTTTGCTTCGTGTATTTTGAGAGTATTTCAGCAGGTGCATTCAATGATACAACTGTTAATTCTTTTCTGAGACAGAGTCTCACTCTGTTGCCCTGGATGGAGTGCAGTGGTGCGATCTCGGCTCACTGCAACCTCCGCTTCCTGGGTTCAAGCAATTCTCTTGCCTCAGCCTCCCGAGTAGCTGGGACTACAGGTAGTCACCTCCATGCTCAGCTAATTTTTGCATTTTTTAGTAGAGGCAGGGTTTCAGTATGTTGGCCAGACTGGTCTCAAACTCCTGATCTCAGGTGTTTTACCTGCTTCGGCCTCCCAAAGTGCTGGGATTATAGCTATGAGCCAACTTGCCCAGCCAGAACTGTTATTTCTGATGTGTTGAATGGTTCATCACAATGTGGCGGTCCTCTTTATTCCTAATGACTTTTCTTGGTTTGTCGACAAAAACAGAGAGATGCTCTCTCAAAGGAAAAGGTATCTGGGAATAGGGCATTGCAATGGCAATATGCATGTCATAGTGAGCTATGTGTGTACTTTAGGGAGGTCTTTTAAAGGAAAAGTGAGGAGGATTACACAATTGTTTTGAGATAATTATCCTTGGCCATGAAGGTCAATAACAAGGCCGATGCCCGTCCAAGGTTGCACAGGCTGTTGCCGGGTGGATGTCCTTGTGGGAGTATTACTTGTGTAAGGTTGTGATGGCCTTTGTGCAGGCTGTGGTTTTTGCAGTCTTTTTTGATCGTCGGTAGTTGTGATAGTCACACGAGCAGGGCAATGTTCTCTTCACAGCCTTGCCTGGCTCTGTTTCTCAGGGTTGTTTGGTTGGTTAGTTGGTTTTTGCCTTTTAAAACACAAATGACTCCATTTTCATTCTGACAGCCTTCACGTTTCTCCCTTTTGATCAAGATCTTCCTCTGAAAGCCTCAGTGGTCAATCCACCCGTGGTTAGGTTTTGATTGTCCCTGGATAGCAGGACGGACCTGTCCTGGTTGCCAGCCTTGGCCCACACTGCAGGGAGTGATTGCCGACTAGGGGCCAGTGTCAAAACCCTTTTAGCCACCTGTGAACAAGGGCGGTTTGAGGGGACAGGCTGTCAGCTAAGTCTACCTAAAATGAATCAAGTTCAATTTTGTCTGTTCCATAGGTTCCCCCCCCCAATCATTTCAAAGTGCCAGGCCAGCATTATTCTGTTAGAAGTTGTAGTTCTGTAAATTTTTTTTTGAGACAAGGTTTTGCTCTGTCACCCAGGCTGACTGCAGTGGTTTGATCATAGCTCACTGCAACCTTAAACTCTTCGGCTCAAGGGATCCGTCTGCCTTAGCCTCTTGAGTAGCTGGGACTACAGGCACAGGCCACTGTACCTGGCTAAATTTTTCAATGTTTTTGTAGAGACAGGGTATTGCTTTGTTGCCCAGGCTGGTCTCAAACTCCTGGCCTCAACTGATCCTCCTACTTCAGCCTCCCAAAGTGTTGGGATTACAGGCATGAACTGCTGTGCCCTGCCATTCTTCAAAAACAATTCTTTAAATTTCTTTTGAGACAGGGTCTCAATCTGTCACCTAGACTGGAGTGCGGTGGCACGATCTCAGCTTACTGCAACCTCCGCCTTCTGGGCTCAGGCAATCTTCCTGCCTCAGCCTCCTGAGTAGCTGGGACTACAGGTACGTGCCATCACATCAGGCTAATTTTTTGCATTTTTAGTAAAGATGGGGGTTCCACCATGTTGCCCTGGCTGGTCTTGACCTCCTGGGCTCAAGTGATTTGCCCAACTTGGCCTCCCACAGTGCTGGGATTACAGGTGTGAGCCACTGTACCAGGCTCCACAAAAATTTTAACAAATAACAGTATAAAGTTTTTTTGTGTTTTTGTTTTGTTTTGTTTTTGAGATGGAGTTTTGTTCTTGTTGCCCAGGCTGGAGTGCAGTGGAGCAGGGTTCAAGTGATTCTCCTGCTTCAGCCTCCCAAGTAGTAGGATTACAGGTGCCTGCCACCATGCCTGGATAATTTTTGTATTTTTAGTAGAGACGGGGGTTTCACCATGTTGGCCAGGCTGGTTGCGAACTCCTGACCTCAGGTGATCCACCTATCTCGGCTTCCCAAAGTGCTGGGATTACAGGTGTGAACCACCATGCCCAGCCCAGGATGAAGTTTAAAAAGGCAAAATAAAAAGTAAAATTAATAGTAATATGACAATTTCACTGCATAATGATTTTGAGCCACAAACCTAGGCTTAAAGGCAACCAATCGAACAATGCAAGTGACCATAGGGAATTAGATGTGACCTGTTGAAACCATGTTGCCTTTTTTCTCATTTTGCATATTTCCTAGAGGAATTTTTCCAGTTATAATATGTAGCAATACACAGCGATACTTTATTTTTTATTTTATTTTGTTTTACAATTTTACTTATTTATTTGAGACAGTTTTGCTCTGTCACTCAGGCTTGAGTGGAGTGGCACCAGTTCACTGCAATCTTCACCTCCTGGGTTCAAGCAATTCTCCTGCCTCAGCCTCCTGAGTTGCTGGAATTACAGGCACACGCCACTACGCCCAGCTAAGTTTTGTATTTTTTTTTTTTTTTTAGTAGAGATGGGGGTTCCACCATGTTGGCCAGGTTGGTCTCGAACTCCTGACTTCAGGTGATTCACTTGCCTTGGTTTCCCAAAGTGCTGGGATTACAGGCATGAACCACAGCACCCGGCCCATAGTGATATTTTATATTATTGCTCTGAGTTCAAGATTCTGGCCTGTTTAATCTGAGAGCCTAACCTTTATAAATATTTAGCTAGCTCTTTTCTTTCAGACTGTCAATCTTTCAATTAACTGTTCCATCACCCTAAGCAATTTACATTTCTAAAAGGTGTCTAGGTTGCTGGTTACCATGGAGCTTTTGTCATTTATAAGCTATTAATTTGAAAGCCCTTTAAAACTTAAAAAAAAAGAAAACTTGGCTGGAATACCATAAGCAGTGAGTTTTATCTTAATATCAGAAGAAGAGCCAGCAGAGAAATAGGGAGACAGAGAGAGAGACAGAGAGAGAGAGAGAGAGAGAGA
>PVKV010035874.1:0-16192 GCA_004027835.1 Alouatta palliata
GTGTATATGTGTATACAGTATACATGTGTGCAGTGTGTATAGTGTTGGTGTATGTCTGTACAGTGTAAAGTGTGTGCAGTGAGTGTGTATAGTGTGTATGTGTAGTGTGAATGTGTATACAGTGTATATACAGTGTGTGTGCAGTGTGTATGTATGTACACTGTGTGTATACAGTGTGCATGTGTGTGTAGTGTGTATGAAGTGTGCAGTGTGTAAGTGTATACAGTGTGTATGGTGTATATGTGTATACAGTGTATGTGTACAGTGTGTGTATGCAGCATTTGTGTTTACACTGTGTGTATATGGTGTATGTGTGTACAGTGTAAAGTATATACAGTGTGTGTGCATTACATATGTATAAACATGTGTAGTGTGTACAGGGTGTGTATAGTGTGTATGTATGTAGTGTGTTTATATGGTATATAAGAGTGTATAAAGTGTGTGAGCAGTGTGTGTATACAGTGTGTATGTGTGCACAGTGTATAAAGTGTGCATGTGTATAGAGTGTGTGCAGTATGTTTGTACAGTGTATAAGTATGTACAGTATGTATGCATGTGCACTGTTTGTGTATATAGAGTAGAACTGTGTAAAGTGTGTGCATTATGTGTACTGTGTATACAGTATGTGTTTACAGTGTTTGCGTATATGGTGTATAAATGTACAGTGTGCATGTATATATAGTGTGTGTACAGTGTTTATGCAGTGTGTGCATTATGTATGTGTGTGCATGCTGTGTGTGTGTTTACAGTGTTTGTATACATGATGTATAAGTGTGTACAGTGTATGTGTATGCAGTATGCAATATGTATGTGTATACAGTGTATAAGTCTGTGCAGTGTGTATGCATGAGTGGTGTGTTTGTGTATATGGTGTATAAGTGTGCACACTGTGTAGTGTGTGTGCATTGTGTGTGTACTGTGTGTATACAGTGTATAGTGTGTACAGTGTGTAAATGTTTATAGTGTACAGTGTGTATAGTGTGCATGCAGTGTATAAGTGTGTACAGTGTGTATGTGTGTGCAATGTGTATAGTGTGTGTGTAGTGAGTGTATAAAGTGCATGTGTATACAGTATGTGCAGTCTGTGTATACGTGTGTGCAGTGTATGCATGTGCAGTATTGTGTGCAGTGTTTCTGTATATGGTGTATAAGTGTGTACAGGGTGTGTGCAGTATGTGTGCAGTGTAGAAAGTGTGTATGAATGTTTATACGGTGTGCATGTGTAGTCTACAGTGTATAAGTGTGTACAGTGCATGTGTGCAATCTGTGTATGCAGTGTATGTGTATACAGTGTAGTGTGTATGTGTATACAGTATGTATGTGTGTGTAGTGTGGGCATTGTGTGTGTAGTGTGCAGTATGTGTACAGTGTATGCAGTGTGTATGTGTAATGTGTATATAGTGTGTGTAGTATGTGCATACAGTGTGTATGTGTATACAGTGTGTGTGCATTGTGTGTACAGTGTGTATAGTGTCTAGTGTGTGTGTGCAGTATGTGTATACAGTGTATGTGTATGCAGTATGTGTAGTGTATATATGTGTGTGCAGTCTGTGGATGCAGTGTGTATGTGTGTGTTCATTTTGTATGTGTGTGCAGTGTGTGCAGTGTATATATAGTGTGTGCAGCATGTGTATACAGTGTGTATATATGTGTGCATTGTGTGTGTAGTGTACAGTGTGTATGTGTGTGCACTGTGTGTGTAGTGTGTGCAGTGTGTATGTGTATACAGTGTGTGTGTGCACTGTGTACAGTGTGTGCAGTCTGTATGTGTGTGCATTGTGTGTGTGCAGTCTGTATATAGTGTGTGCAGTGTGTACATGTGTCCAGCGTATCGATCATGGGCTACCTCAATCATCGTGGGGTCATTCCTTCTTGGTGGTCAGGTCCCCACTTTCTCAAGGCATGGCCAGAGCAGATGTTCCTTAATGGAGATGCAGGAGCTTTGCAGGCTGGCAGGAGACACTGCTGAGCCAAGCACCTAGCGTGTAGCTGAGTAATGTATATGTGTATACAGTGTATATGTGTATGCAGTGTGTATATGTATTCAAGGTATAAGCGTACACAGTATGTATCTGTGAGCAGTGTATATGTGTATACAGTATACATGTGTGCAGTGTGTATAGTGATGGTGTATAAGTGTGTACAGTGTAAAGTGTGTGCAGTGTGTCTGTATGTACACCATGTGTATACAGTGTGAGTGTGTGTAGTGTGTATGTGTATGCAGCGTGTAAGTGTATACAGTGTGTATGGTGTATGTGTGTATACAGTGTATGTGTACAGTGTATATGTGTGTAGTGTGTGTATGCAGCGTTTGTGTTTACACTGTGTGTATATGGTGTATGTGTGTACAGTGTAAAGTGTATACAGTGTGTGTGTATTACATATGTGTGTACAGTGTGTAGTATGTGTACAGTGTATATGTGTGTGTAGTGTGTATGCAGTGTTTGTGTATATGGTGTATGTGTGTACAGTGTATACAGTGTGCATGGTATGTACAGTGTGTATGTGTGTGTTTACAGTGTGTGTATAGTGTGTATGTGTATGTAGTGTGTTTATATGGTGTATGTGTGTATAAAGTATGTGTGCATTGTGTATATGTCAGCAGTGTTTATACAAGGTATGTGTGTGCAGTGTCTGTGCAGTGTGCATACAGTGTGTATAAAGTGTGCATGTGTATATAGTGTGTGCAGTGTGTATGTGCAGTATGTAAAGTGTATAAGTATGTACAGTATGTATGCATTTGCATTGTGTGTGTACAGTGTATATGTGTATACACTGCATGTATGTGCAATGTGTATGCATGTGCAGTGTCTGTATGTGCAGTGTGTTTGTGTAGTGTGTAATGTGTATACAGTGTGCATCTATATATAGTGTGTGTATAGTGTGTGTTCAGTGTGTATGCATATACAGTGTGTATCTACAGTGTGCATGTGTATATAGTATGTGTAGTGTGTATGTGTGTGCAATGTGTATGCATGTGCAGTGTGTACAGTGTGTGTGCATTGTGTGTCACTGTGAATGTGTGTGTAGTATATGTACTCAGTGTGTATATGTGTTTACAGTGTGTTTGTGTTTATGGTATATAAGTGTACAGTGTGCATGTGTAGTGTGTGTACAGTGTGCTTATGCAGTGTGTGCTGTATGTGTACAGTGTATGTGTAGTGTGTATGCAGTGTGTGTTTACAGTGTGTATATGGTGTATAAGTGTGTACAGTGTATGTGTATGCAGTGTGCAACGTGTATGCAGTGTGCAATTGTATGCAGTGTATAAGTGTGTGCAGTGTGTATGCATGTGCAGTGTTTGTGTATATGGTGTATGTGTGTACAGTGTGAAGTGTGTGTGCATTGTGTGTGTACCATGTGAGTGTGTATACAGTGTGCATGTGTATAGTGTATACAGTGTGAATGTTTATACAGTATGCATATGTAGTGTGTACAGTATGTGTACAGTGTATATGTGTGTGCAGTGTACATTGTGTGTGCAGTGTGTAGTGTGTATACAACGTGTATATGTGTATACAGTGTGTGTACAGCATGTATAGTGTGCAGTGTATGTGTGTACAGTGTGTAGTGTGTGTACAGTGTGCAGTGTATGTGTATACAGTGTGTATATGTGTATACAGTGTGTATGTGTGTGCATTGTGTGTGCAGCGTATCGATCCTGGGCTACCTCATTCATCATGGGGTCATTCCTTCTTGGTGGTCAGGTCCCCACTTTGTCAAGACATGGCCAGAGCAGATGCTCCTTAAAGGAGAAGCAGGAGCTTTGCAGACTGGCAGGAGACAATGAAGAGCCAAACACCTACTGTGTAGGTGAGCAATGTATATGTATGTACAGTGTATATATGTATTCAAGGTATAAGTGTATGCAGTGTGTATCTTTGAGCAGTGTATATGTGTATATAGTTTACATGTGTGCAGTGTGTATACTGGTGTATAAGAGTGTATAGTGTATAAGTGTGTACACTGTAAAGTGTGTGTGTGCAGTGTGTGTGTATAGTGTTATGTGTAGTGTGAATGTGTATACAGTGTATATGGTGTGTGTGCAGTGTGTGTATATACACAGTGTGTATAAGGTGTGTGCAGTGTGCAATGTGTATGTGTATACATTGTGTATGGTGTATATGTGTATACAGTGCATATGTGCAGTGTCTATGCGTGTGCAGGCATGGTGTGTATATGGTGTATAAGTGTGTACAGTGTAAAGTGTATACCATGGGTGTGCATTATGTGTGTACAGTGTATGTGTACACTGTATATGTGTGTAGTGTCTGTATGCAGTGTTTGTGTATATGGTGTATAAGTGTGTACAGTGTATACAGTGTACGTGTATAGTGTGTCTACAGTGTGTGTATGTGGTGTATAAGTGTAGTGTGCATGTGTATATATTGTGTGTATAATGTGTTTATGATGTGTGTATGCATTATGTGTGTGCAGTGCGTATATGTATTCAAGGTATAGGTGTATACAGTGTGTATCTGTGAGCAGTGTATATGTGTATACAGTATACATGTGTGTAGTGTGTGTATACAGTGTGTATGGGTAGTGTGAATGTGTATACAGTGTATATACACTGTGTGTGCAGTATGTGTGTATACGGTGTGCATGTTAAAGTGTGTGCATTATGTATACAGTGAGTGCATACAGTGTGTTTACAGAGTGTATATTGTGTATAAGTGTGTACAGTGCATACAGTGTGCATGTATATAGTGTGTAGTGTGTGTATGCAGTGTGTATGTGTGTTTACACTTTGTGTATATGGTATATAAGTGTATAGTGTGCATGTGTATATATTGTGTACATATTGTGTACAGTGTTTACGCAGTGTGTGTGCATTATGTATGTGTGTACACTATATGTGTAGTGTGTATGCAGTGTGTATGTGTATAATGTATAAATGTCTGCAGTGTGTGTGTGCAGTGTGTATGTGTATACAGTGTGTATGTGTGCATTGTGTATGTGTATATGTGTATACAGTGTGTGTACAGTGTATATAGTGTGTGGTGTGTACAGTGTGTGCAGTGTATGTATGTGTGCATTGTATGTACAGTGTGTAGTGTGTATGTGTATAGTGTGTATGTGTGTGCATTGTGTGTATGCAGTGTGTGTAGTGTGTATGCAGTGTGTGTAGTGTGTGTACAGTGTGTATATGTGTGCAGCATATCCATCCTGGGCTATCTCATTCATCACAGGGTCATTCCTTCTTGGTGGTCAGGTCCCGACTTTGTCAAGGCATGGCCAGAGCAGATGCTCCTTAAAGGAGAAGCAAGAGCTTTGCAGGCTGGCAGGAGACAATGATGAGCCAAGCACCTAGCATGTAGGTGAGCAATGTATATGTGTGTGCAGTGCATATGTGTGTACACTGTATATGTGTATGCAGTGTTCATCTGTGAGCAGTGTATATGTGTATAGTGTATATATGTGTGCATTGTGTGTACAGTGTGTGCAGTGTGTATGTGTATAGTGTTTATAGTGTGTACAGTGCATATACAGTGTATATCTGTGTATACAGTATGTGTGCATTTTGTGTACAGTGTGTATATAGTGTGTGTAGTGTGTATGTGTGCACTGTGTGTAGTGTGTGTATACAGCGTGTGTACAGTGTGTATATAGTATGTGCAGTGTGTGCAGTGTGTATGAGTGCACAGTGTATATGTGTATACAGTGTGTATGTGTGTGCACTGCGTGTGGAGTGTGCAGTATGTGTATGCAGTGTGTATGTGTGCATTGTGTGCACAGTGTGTATACAGTGTGTCTGTGCATTGGGTGTACAGTGTGTATATAGTGTGTGCAGTGTATGTGTATACAGTGTATGTGTGTGCATTGTGAGTATGCAGTGTGTGTAGCGTGTATACAGTTTGTGTGTGTGTGTGCAGCGTATCGATCCTGGGCTACCTGATTCATCATGAGGTCATTCCTTCTTCGTAGTTGAGGTCCCCACTTTGTCAAGGCATGCCCAGAGCAGATGCTCCTTAAAGGAGAAGCAGAAGCTTTGCAGGCTGCCAGGAGACAATGAAGAGCCAAACACCTAGCGTGTAGGTGAGCAATGTATATGTGTGTACAGTGTATATGTGTATGCAGTGTGTATATGTATTCAAAGTATAAGTGTATGCAGTGTGTATCTTTGAGCAGTGTATATGTGTATACAGTTTGTGTGTGTAGTGTATATAGTGTTGGTTTATAAGTGTGTACAGTGTAAAGTGTGTGTGCAGTGTGTGTATACAGTGTATATAGAGTGTGTGCAGTGTGTACGTACACTGTGTGTATACTGTGTGTGCAGTGTGCAGTATGTGTATACACTGTGTATGGTGTATATGTGTATACAGCGCATATGTGCAGTGTCTGCATGTGCCGGCGCAGTGTGCATATGGTGTATAAGTGTATACACTGTAAAGTGTATATCGTGGGTGTGCATTGTGTGTGCAGTGTGTGTGTGCAGTGTGTGTATGCAGTGTTTGTGTATATGGTGTATAAGTGTGTACAGTGTATACAGTGTGCATGTATAGTGTGTATGTGTGTCACAGAATGAGTGTGGTGTGTATGCAATGTGTATGTGTGTTTACAGTGTGTGTATATGGTGTATAAGTGTACAGTGTGCCTGTGTATATGGTGTGTGTACAGTGTGTTTATGCAATGTGTGTGCATTATGTATGTGTGTACAGTGTATGTGTAGTGTGTATGCAGTGTGTGTGAATACAGTGTGTACAGTGTGTGTGCATAGTGTGTATGTGCATGCATATGTGTATACAGTGTGTATATGTGTATACAGTGTAGGTGTGCATTTTGTGTGTGCAGTGTATGTGTATACAGTGTGTGTATGTGTATACAGTGTGTGTACAGTGTATATAGTGTGGTGTTTGCAGTGTGTATACAGTGTGAGTGCATTGTGTACAGTATATGTATACAGTGTGTATGTATGTGTGCATTGTGTGTGCAGTGTGCGGTGTGAGCAGTGTGTATGTTTATACAGTGTGTATGTGTGTGCAGTGTATCGATCCTGGGCTACCTCATTCATCGTGGGGTGATTCCTTCTTGGTGGTCAGGTCCCCACTTTGTCAAGGCATGGCCAGAGCAGATGTTCCCTAAAGGAGATGCAGGAGCTTTGCAGGCCTGGCAGGAGACAATGACGAACCAAGCGCCTAGTGTGTAGGTGAGCAATGTATATGTGTGTGCAGTGCATGTGTACAGTGTATATGAGTATGCAGTGTGTATATGTATTCAAGGTCTAAGTGTATACAGTGTGTATTTGTGAGCAGTGTATATGTGTGTGCAGTTTGTGTATACAGTGTGTATACAGTGTGTGTACAGTGTGTATGTATGTACAGTGTGTATACAGAGTGCATATGTGCAGTGTCTATCCGTGTGCAGTGTGTGTGCAGTGTTTGTGTATATGGTGTATAACTATGTACAAAATGTATACAGTGTGCAGTGTATATGTGTTGTGTGTATGCAGTGTTAATGTGTTTACACTGTGTGTATATAGTGTATAAGTGTCTACAGTGTAAAGTGTATACAGTGTGTATTACATGTGTGTACATGTGTACACTGTGTGTATGCAGTGTGTTTAGTGTGTTTGTGTATATGGTGTATAAGTGTATACAGTGTGCATGTGTACAGTGTGTGTAGTGTGTATGTGTATGTAGTGTTTATATGGTGTATAAGTTTGTATAAAGTGTGTGCATTGTGTATGTGTGAGTAGTATGTGTACAGTGTTCGTGCAGTGTGTAGGTGTGTACAGTGAGTGTATAAAGTGTGCATGTGTATAAAGTGTGTGCAGTGTGTATGTGCAGTGTTTGTACAGTGTATAAGTATATAGTGTGTATGCATGTGGTTTGTGTATATAGCATATAAGTGTGTAAAGTGTGTGTGCATTGATTACAGTGTGTGTATATGCAGTGTGTATGTGTTTAGTGTGTTTGTGTATATGGTGTGCATGCAGTGTGCAATGTGTATGTGTATACACTGTATGCTGTGTGTATGCATGTGCAGTGTTGGTGTATAAGTGTGTACAGTGTGAAGTGTGTGTGCATTGTGTACCATGTGTATACAGTGTATAGTGTGTATACAGTGTATATGTGTATAGTGTGTGAATGTTTATACAGTGTGCATGTGTAGTTGTACAGTGTGTATAGTGTGCGTGCAGTGTATGTGTACAGGGTATAAGTGTGTACAGTGCATATGTGTGTGCAATCTGTGTATACGTGTGCATATGTGTATACAGTGTGTGTACAGTATACTGTGTGGTATGTGTATAGTGTGTATGTGTGTGCATTGTGTACACTGTGTATACATATGTGCATCGTGTGTGCAGTGTGCATTGTGTACACAGTGTGTGCAGTGTGTGTGCATTGTGTGTGTACAGTGTGTATATAATGTGGGCAGTGTGTATGTGTATACAGTGTGTATATGTGTGTAGTGTATGTGTGTGCATTGTGTATGTACAGTGTGGTGTGTGTAGTGTGAATGTGTGTGTATACAGTGTGTACTGTGTGTGTATACAGTGTGTATGTGTATCCAGCATATCTATCATGGGCTACTTCATTCATCATGGGTCATTCCTTCTTGGTGATCCCCAGTTTTTCAAGGCATGGCCAGAGCAGATATTCCTTAAAGGAGATGCAGGCTGGCAGGAGACAATGATGAGCCAAGCACCTAGCGTGTAGGTGAGCAATGTATATGTGTGTGCAGTGCATATATGTATGCAGTGTGTATATGTATTCAAGGCATAAGTGTATACAGTGTGTATCTGTGAGCAGTGTATATGTGTATACAGTATACATGTGTGCAGTGTGTATAGTGTTGGTGTATGTCTGTACAGTGTAAAGTGTGCAGTGTGTATGTGTATGCAGTGTGCATGTGTATACAGTGCATATGTGCAGTGTTTATGCATGTGCAGTGTGCATGTGTATACAGTGCATATGTGCAGTGTTTATGCGTGTGCAGTGTGTGTACATGCAGTGTTTGTGTATATGGTGTATAAGTGTGTACAGGGTAAACTGTATACAGTATGTGTGCAGTGTATGTGTACAGTGTATGCAGTTTTGTGTTTACACTGTGTGTATATGGTGTATAAGTGTGAACAGTGTAAAGTATATACAGTGTGTGTGCATTACATATGTATGAACATCTGTAGTGTGTACAGGGTGTGTATAGTGTATGTGTATGTAGTGTGTTTATATGGTATATAAGAGTGTATAACGTGTGTGAACAGTGTGTGTATACAGTGTGTATGTGTGTACAGTGAGTGTATAAAGTGGGCATGTATATACAGTGTGTGCAGTATGTTTGTACAGTGTATAAGTATGTACAGTATGTATGCATGTGCAGTGTTTGTGTATATAGTGTAGAACTGTGTAAAGTGTGTGCATTATGTGTACTGTGTATGCAGTATGTGTTTACAGTGTTTGTGTATATGGTGTATAAGTGTACAGTGTGCATGTATATATAGTGCGTGTACAGTGTTTATGCACTGTATGCATTATCTATGTGTGTGTTTACAGTGTGTTTGTGTACATGGTGTATAAGTGTGTACAGTGTATGTGTATGCAGTATGCAATATGTATGTGTATACAGTGTATAAGTGTGTGCAGTGTGTATGCATGTGTGGTGTGTTTGTGTATATGGTGTATAAGTGTGCACACTGTGTAGTGTGTGTGCATTGTGTACTGTGTGTGTATACAGTGTATAGTGTGTACAGTGTGTAAATGTTTATAGTGTACGGTGTGTATAGTGTGCATGCAGTGTATAAGTGTGTACAGTGTGTATGTGTGTGCAATGTGTATACAGTGTGTGTGTAGTGAGTATATACAGTGCATGTGTATACAGTATGTGCAGTCTGTATACGGGTGTGCAGTGTATGCATGTGCAGTATTGTGTGCAGTGTTTCTGTATATGGTGTATAAGTGTGTAGTGTGTGTGCAGTATGTGCGCAGTGTATACAGTGTGTATGAACGTTTAAACAGTGTGTATGTGTAGTCTACAGTGTATAAGTATGTACAGTGCATGTGTGCAATCTGTGTATGCAGTGTATGAGTATACAGTGTAGTGTGTATGTGTATACAGTATGTATGTGTGTAGTGTGTGCATTGTGTGTGTACAGTGTGCAGTATGTGTACAGTGTATGCAGTGTGTATGTGTAATGTGTATATAGTGTGTGTAGTATGTGCAGTGTGTATGTGTATACAGTGTGTGTGCATTGTGTGTACAGTGTGTATAGTGTCTAGTGTGTGTGTGCAGTATGTGTATACAGTGTATGTGTATACAGTATGTGTCGTGTATATATATGTGTGCAGTCTATATGTGTATGCAGTGTGTATGTGTGTGTACATTTTGTGTGTGCAGTGTGTGCAGTGTATATATAGTGTGCAGCATGTGTATATGTGTGTGCATTGTGTGTGTAGTGTACAGTATGTGTGTGCATTGTGTGTGTAGTGTGTGCAGTGTGTATGTGTATATAGTGTGTGTGTGCACTGTGTACAGTGTGTGCAGTATGTGTGTACAGTGTGTATGTGTGTGTAGCGTATCGATCCTGGGCTACCTCAATCATCGTGGGGTCATTCCTTCTTGGTGCTCAGGTCCCCACTTTGTCAAGGCATGGTCAGAGCAGATGTTCCTTAAAGGAGATGCAGGAGCTTTGCAGGCTGGCAGGAGACACTGCTGAGCCAAGCACCTAGCGTGTAGGTGAGTAATGTATATGTGTATACAGTGTATATGTGTATGCAGTGTGTATATGTATTCAAGGTATAAGCATATACAGTGTGTATCTGTGAGCAGTGTATATGTGTATACAGTATACATGTGTGCAGTGTGTATAGTGATGGTGTATAAGTGTGTACAGTGTAAAGTGTGTGCAGTGTCTGTATGTACACCGTGTGTATACAGTGTGAGTGTGTGTAGTGTGTATGTGTATGCAGCGTGTAAGTGTATACAGTGTGTATGGTGTATGTGTTTATACAGTGCATGTGTGCAGTATATGTGTACAGTGTTCATGTGTGTAGTGTGTGTATGCAGTGTTTATGTTTACACTGTGTGTATATGGTGTATAAGTGTATACAGTGTAAAGTGTATACAGTGTGTATTATGTGTGTACAGTGTATGTCACATGTGTACAGTGTATATGTGTGTGTAGTGTGTGTATGCAGTGTTTGTGTATATGGTGTATAAGTGTGTACGGTGTATACAGTGTGCATGGTATGTACAGTGTGTTTACAGTGTGTGTATACAGTGTGTACGTGTGTACAGTGTTCGTGCAGTGTGTATGTGCGTACAGTGAGTGTATAAAGTGTGCCTGTGTATATAGTGTGTGCAGTGTGTATGTGCAGTATGTACAGTGTATAAGTATGTACAGTGTGTATGCATGTGCATGGTGTGTGTACAGTGTGCATATGTGTGCAATGTGTATGCATGTGCAGTCTGTATGTGGTGTTTGTTTAGTGTATGTGTGTAAAGTGTGTGTGCATTATGTGTACAGTGTGTGTAGTGTGTTTACAGTGTGTGTACAGTGTATACAGTGTGCATGTAAAGTGTGTGTATAGTGTGATGTGTATGCATACAGTGTGTATGTCCAGTGTGCATGTGTATATAGTATGTGTAGTATGTGTGTGTGTGCAATGTATATGCATGTGCAGTGTGTGTACAGTGTGTCTGCATTATGTGTCACTGTGAATGTGTATGTACTGTGTATTCAGTGTGTATGTGTGTTTACAGTGTGTTTGTGTTTACAGTGCATAAGTATATAGTGTGTTGATGCAGTGTGTGTGCATTATGTATGTATGTATAGTGTATGTGTAGTGTGATGCAATGTGTGTGTTTACAGTATGTTTGTGTATATGGTGTATAAGTGTGTACAGTGTAAAGTATGTGTGCAGTTGTGTACCATGTTTGTATAGTATCTGCAGTGTGAATGTTTATACAGTGTGCATCTGTAGTGTGTACAGTGTGTATAGTGTGCACACTGTATAATTGTGTACAGTGTGTGTGTGCAATGTGTATAGTGTCTGTGTGTGCATTGTGTGTACAGTGCAAGTAGTGTGCAATGTGTATGTGTATATAGTGTGTATGTGTGTAGTGTGTATATGTGTAGTGTGCAGTACGTGTATATAGTGTGTATATGTGTGTGCATTGTGTCTGTGCAGTGTGTATGTGTATGCAGTGTGTATGTGTATACAGTGTATATATGTGTATAGTGTGTATGTGTGTGCATTGTGTGGGTACAGTGTGTATATATTTTGTGTACTGTGTATGTGTATACAGTGTGTATATGTATGCACTGTGTGGGTACAGTGTGTGTAGTATGTGTATAGTGTGCATGTGTGTGCAGTGTGTACAGTGTGTATGTGTGCATTGTGTGTACAGTGTGTATATTGTGTGCATAGTGTGTATGTGTATACAGCGTGTATACATGTATACAGTGTGTATATGTGTGCATTGCATGTACAGCGTGTGCAGTGTGTGTATACAGTGTATATGGTGTGTATACAGTGTATATGTGTGTATACAGTGTATGTATGTGTATACAGTATGTGTGTGCATTGTCTATACAGTGTGTAGTGTGTCTAGTGTATGTGTATACAGTGTATGTGTATAGTGTGTGTAGTGTGTATGTGTATGCAGTGTATATATGTGTGCATTGTATGTGTATAGTGTATGTGTAGTGTGTGTACAGTGTGTTGATGCAGTATGTGTGCATTATGTATGTATGTACAGTGTGTAGTGTGTATGCAGTGTTTACAGTGTGTTTGCGTATATGGTGTACAAGTGTGTGCAGTGTGAAGTGTGTGTGCATTGTGTGTGTACTGTGTGAGTATATACAGTGTATATGTGTAGTGTACAGTATGAATGCTTATACAGTGTGCATGTATATATAGTGTGTGTATGTGTGTCAATGTGAATGTGTGTAGTGTGTGTATGCCGTGTGTATGTGTTTCCAGTGTGTGTATATGGTGTATAAGTGTACAGTGTGCACGTGTATATAGTGTGTGTACAGTGTTTATGCAGTGTGCATGCATTACATATGTATGTACAGCATATGTGTAGTGTGTATGCAGTGTGTGTTTAGAGTGTGTTTGTGTATATGGTGTATGTGTGTGCAGTATGTGTATGCCATGTGCAACGTGTATGTGTATACAGTGTGTGTGTGCGGTGTGTATGTATGTGCAGTGTGTTTGTGTATATGGTGTATAAGTGTGTACAGTGTGAAGTGTGTGCATTGTGTGTGTACTGTGTGTATACAGTGTGCATGTGTATAGTGTGTATAGTGTGAATGTTTATACAGTGTGTGTATGCAATGTGTATATGTATACAGTGTGTGTGCAGTGTGTACAGTGTATGCAGTGTATTTGTATAAAGCATGGATATGTATACAGTGTGTGTGTACACTGTGTACAGTGTGTATGTGTGCATTGTGTGTAGTGTGTATGTGTATAGTATGTATATAGTGTGTGCAGTGTATGTGTATAGTGTGTATGTGTGTGCATTGTGTGTATGCAGTGTGTAGTGTGTATACAGTGTGTGTGTGCATTGTGTGTATACAGTGTGTATATGTGTATAGTGTGTATGTGTGTGCAGTGTGTAGTGTGCATAGTGTGTGCAGTGTGTGTAGTGTGTGTGCACAGTATGTGTATACAGTATGTGTGTGCATTGTATGTGTACAGTGTATATAGTGTTTAGGGTATGTGTATGCAGTGTGTGGTGTGTGTGCGTGCATTGTGTGTATGCAGTGTGTGTAATGTGTATACAGTGTATGTGTGTGCAGCATATCAATCCTGGGCTACCTTAATCATCGTGGGGTCATTCCTTCTTTGTGGTCAGGTCCCCACTTTGTCAAGGCATTGCCAGAGCAGACGTTCCTTAAAGGAGAAGCAGGAGCTTTGCAGGCTGGCAGGAGACACTGCTGAGCCAAGCACCTAGCGTGTAGGTGAGCAATGTATATGTGTCTACAGTGTATATGTGTATGCAGTGTGTATATGTATTCAAGGTATAATTGTATACAGTGTGTATCTTTGATCAGTGTATATGTATATACAGTTTACATGTGTGCAGTGTGTATAGTGTTGGTGTATAAATGTGTACAGTGTAAAGTGTGTGTGCAGTGTGTGTATAGTGTTTATGTGTACTGTGAATGTGTATACACTGTGTGTGCAATGTGTGTGTATGTACACTGTGTATAGTGTGTATGCAGTGTGCATGGTGTATATGTGTATACAGTGCATATGTGCAATGTCTATGCGTGTGCAGTGTATGTGCAGTGTGTATATGGTGTATAAGTGCATACAGTGTAAAGTGTATACTGTGTGTGCATTGTGTGTACAGTGTGTGTGTGCAATGTATTTGTACAGTGTATATGTGTGTAGTGTGTGTATGCAGTGTTTGTGTACATGGTGTATAAGTGTGTACAGTGTAAAGTGTATACACTGTGTGCATTATGTATTTGTGTACAGTATGTGTAGTATGTGTACAGTGTACGTGTGTGTAGTGTGTCTGCAGTGTTTGCGTATATAGTGTGTGTGTGTCACTGTGAATGTGTGTCTACTGTGTGTATGCAGTGTGTGTGTTTACAGTGTTTGTGTATATGGTGTATGTGTATAGTGTGCATGTGTATATATTGTGTGTACAGTGTTTATGCAGTGTGTGTGCATTATGTATGTGTGTACAGTGTATGTGTAGTGTGTATGCAGTGTATGTGTATACAGTGTGTAAGTGTGTACAGTGTGTGTGCAGTGTGTGTGCACTGTGTGTATATACTGTGTGCAGTGTGTATACAGTGTGTATGTGTGCATTGTGTGTACAGTGTCTATAGTGTGCAGTGTTTATGTGTATACAGTGTGTATGCGTGTGCATTATGTGCAGTGTCTATATAATGTGTGGTGTGTATACAGTGTGTATGTGGATACAGTGTGTATACAGTGCATATAGTGTGTGGTGCATACAGTATGTGTTTGCATTGTGTGTACAGTGTACATAGTGTGTGCAGTGTGCATGTGTGTGCACTGTGTATATGTGTATACAGTGTGTGTACAGTGTATATAGTGTGTGGTGTGTACAGTGTATATGTGTGTGCATTGTGTGCAGTGTGTATGTATGTGTGCATTGTGTGTACAGTGTGTAGTGTGTGCAGTGTGTGTATACAGTAAGTGTATGCATTGTGTGTACAGTGTCTATATAGTGTGTGTATATGTGTACACAGTGTGTGCATTGTGTATGTGTATATGTGTATATAGTGTGTGTACAGTGTACATAGTGTGTGGTGTGTAGTGTGTATGTGTGCATTGTGTGTACAGTGTGCAGTGTGTGTGCAGTTTGTGTACAGTGTGTACACAGTGTGTGCAGTGTGCATGTGTGTGCATTGTGTAGTGTGGGTAGTGTGTATGTGTATACAGTGTGTATGTATGTGTGCATTGTGCGTATGCAGTGTATATGTATACAGTGTGTACGTGTATGTGTGCGTTGTGTGTGTACAGTGTGTATATAGTGTGTAGCATGTATGTGTATACAGTGTGTATACATGTACAGTGTGTATATGTGTGCAGTGTGTGTACAGTGTGTGCAGTGTGTATGTGTATATACTGTGTATGTGTGTGCATTGTGTGTACAGTGTGTATGTGTATACAGTGTGTGTACAGTGTGTATATACAGTGTACTTTATGTGTATAGCGTGTATGTGTGCGCATTGTGTGTAGTGTGTATATAGTGTGTCTAGTGTTTGTATGTGTGCAGTATATGCATACAGTGTATGTGTATACGGTATGTGTACAGTGTGTACAGTGTGTATTCAGTGTGTATGTGTGTGCAGCGTATCGATGCTGGGCTACTTCATTCATCGTGGGGTCATTCCTTCTTGGTGGTCAGGTCCCCACTTTGTCAAGGCATGGCCAGAGCAGATGCTCCTTAAAGGAGAAGCAGGAGCTTTGCAGGCTGGCAGGAGACAATGATGAGCCAAGCACCTAGTGTGTAGGTGAGCAATGTATATGTGTGTGCAGTGCATATGTGTGTATAGTGTATATGTGTATGCAGTGTGTATATGTATTCAAGGTATAAGTGTATACAGTGTGTATCTGTGAGCAGTGTATATGTGTATACAGTATACATGTGTGCAGTGTGTATAGTGTTGGTGTATGTCTGTACAGTGTAAAGTGTGTGCAGTGAGTGTGTATAGTGTGTATGTGTAGTGTGAATGTGTATACAGTGTATATAC
>PVKV010035875.1:0-16194 GCA_004027835.1 Alouatta palliata
ACCCCAGTCCCCGGCCCTCAGCCCCAGGCCCCCGCCCCCAGGTCCCCGGCCCCGGCCCCCAGGTCCCCGGCCCTCAGCCCCCGGCCCCAGGTCCCAGGTCCCCGGCCCGCGCCTCACCCCTCGGTGTATTCGGCCTGCAGGAGCCCCAGGTAGGCCTCCCACTTGTTGCCCACGATTTTGCCACAGGTGAAGCAACGCACGGGAATGATCATGGCGGCGGCGTGTTCCAGACTGCCCGGCGGGGCCCGGCAACTAGCGAAAATCCCCCCTAGGCCCCGCCCCGGGCGCGTCCACTGTCGCGGGGGGACCGGCTCTGCTCGTTCTCCGCTGCCCTGCCCGTTCCCCCACCAGCTCTGGCGTCGTTGCCCGCGGTTTCCGCCGGGATGGGCTTTCCCGTGCGTTCCGGGACTTCTGGGTCAGCGCGGCCGCGGCAGCAGCAGCAGACGGCGACCCCCCCCCACCCGCCGTCTTGGTTCGTCCCGGCGCTACGGCGTCTGATCGGGGCCAAAAGCCTGCGGCAGCGGCGATTCGCGTTTCTCGTGTCCGCTTGACTGACAGCTGCGCGGCGGGAGCGGACGGCGGGAGCGGGAGGCGGCTGCGCAGGTACCGCGCCCGGGGGTGAGGAACGCGCGGCCAGTGTCCCGCGGCCCGAGGCATCCGACCAGGAGCCTCTGGACCCGCACGCGAGCGGGGCGCGGGAGTTGGAGCCCGGAGCCGACACGCAGCAACAAGTGGGGTCCCGCGCGGGGGCTCGGGGAGAAGGCGGGCGGGGGCCGCGGAGGGTCTTCCTGCTGCCCCGCCTTGCCGCGCCGGGTAGAGTGTCCCTCCGCCTCCGCCTCTGCCCTCGGGGTGTCCGGCGCTCTCGGCGCCGAGTTCGGGGGTCCCATTCTGGCCGCGGCCCGGCCCCTAGGGGCGCCGCCCTGGTCTCGGCCGCGCGGTTACGGCCCCCGCCGGCCGCCCCCTGCCCCGGGTCGCTGTCCGCGTTCTTCCCGCTCCTTCCCGGGAAGGGGGTCGGGGTAGGTCCGCTCGGGTCCCGGCTCTGCTGGGCTGCCCGTCGTCCCGGGTCCCCGACGCTCAGACGCGCCTCTGAGCACGGGCCGAGGAGCCCAGGAGGGAGGTCGTGGAAGAGGCGCTGAACCTTGAAGACCCCCGCACAGGGGACCCCTGGGCAGACTCCCGCAGGCTGCACTGGCAGGACCCGCTCAGCTCTGCCTTGCCCTGGAGCCCAGGGCCTACAGAGGCCTAGGTAGAGGTGGTGCCCGGGACTCTCGGATGGAGTGCGGGGGGAGGGGGCGGGGGGGACTGTGCCCCTGGGGTGGGGTGAGCAAATGGGGAGGTCAGTGTGCAGTGAGAGGCAAAGGAGGCTCCTTGGAGGTGCGAGGTGGGCTGTGGGGGGTCGGTGTGCTGCAAAGTGGTACCCAAGGGGGCTCTGGGCTGGTGTGCCGGCCTGGGGCTTCTGGGTGGGGTGGGACCTGTGTTCATCCTCTGCCGTTTTCTCAGGGCAACGCTGGGTCTGCCTTAGCTGCAGGGGAGGGGGATGAAGGGCTTCCTGGGTCCAGAGTGGTGCTGGCCATATCCACTGCACACTTGGGGTTTGTGCTCCCACTCTGGCCAGAGCCGTGGGCAGCCTCCCCAGTGGCATTTGCCATACCCCACCCAGCCACGTGCAGAGCCACGAGCCGAGGCCACTTCCCTTCCCTGCCCCCTCCCCCCAGGATGAGTGGACGCACATCCTGCTCTGGGCAGAGGGGCAGGACAGGGGCCGTGAGTAACGGTGGCCTGGGGTCAGAGCCGGGCTCAGCTGCAGAGGCTGCTGGTGGCAGTGGAGGTGAGGGAGGCAGCGGGATCCGGATGTCAGCAGGGTGGGCCCTGGGGAGTGGGTGGGGGCCTGGAGGCTTCCTGGAGGAGGGTCCAGGGCCTGTCCCGCCTCTGTTCCTGCCTGCAGGAGTTGTTTACTCGGAGCGCGGGGCAGGGGGAGGGAGCTGCCATCCAAACCTTGGCTTGGGCCAAGCTGACATTCCTGGAATTCCGAGTGTGTGCGCTTCCCATCCCTCCGTTTCCCCGCAGAGGCCCTGAGACCTGGAGACCGCTCCGGCCTCTGGCTCTGCGCATCTCCCCGAGCCCCCACCACATGTGTGCCGAGGTCCCTGCGGGCCCAGGCCTGTCCTCAGCCCTGACCAGACTCTACCCGAGGACTCTGGGGAGCCTGCGCCTGCCTCAGCCTGGCTGGTGTGTCTCCTGCGAGTGTGTGGGGCGGGCGCAGGCTGGGGCCTGGGCCAGGCCCTCCGCAGGCAAGCGGGGGTGGGAGGGAGCGTGGTGGGGGGCAGGGCACTGTGCCGGCCAGCGGGGGCGGGTGCCTGGTGAGGGCCCCTCTCTCCTCGGCAGGGAGTGTCGCTACAGACTCCCTCGGCTGGGGAGGGTCTGGGACGGGGCCAGGGGGTGAGGCGCTGGTTTTATAGAAGAAGGCGTTGTGGAGCCTCTGGTGGTCAGGGCAGGCTTCAGGCAGGAGAGGGTGGGCGCCCAGGGCGCTTCCTGCTAGAGGAGAGGTCACTTCAGGGCGAGGGACCAGGGGAAACCCGTGATTGAAGTTTTAGCTGCTGAGCCCCGCCCACCCTGGGCGTTGCCCTGGACACCGGCCAGCCACGGACCGGGAGAGCTGGGGGGCGGGGCAGGGGCTGAGCCGGCTGGGATTCAGCTGGACCTGCGCTCCGGTCCCGGCTCACAGCCTGCGTTTCCCTATCTGTAAAGCTCAGGTGCGACCAGCAACTGCCCACCAGGAGGCCGCATCACGCCTGCCGCTGAGGCCAGGCATGGCCTTTGGCTGGGAGAGGGTGGTGATGGTGCCTGTCGCCTGGCCCCCACACCTGTGCCCTCTGGCCCGGTCCATGCCTGGGATAGATGTGTGCTCACTCCCAGGTTGCTGTGGGGTGGGGAGGCGCACACGTGCCCAACACCTCACGTGCCCAACACCTCAGCGCACGCACAGCCAAGGCCACCACTCGCCGTACACACCGCAACAGCATTTAGCCCACGCTGTCTGCGTCCTCCCTGCAGTCCTGGGAGACACGCATTGTGAGCAGTGGAGTCCGTAGATGGGGCTGAGGTTGGAGTGGCGCAGCCTAGCCACCCACATGCCTGGGCTGGCGGCATTTGGCAATATCGCTGCATGCCATCCAGCCGCCTAGGCCCGGTGTTGTGTAGGGGTCTAGGTGGGATGGCACCTGAGGTGGGCTGCTCCGGGAGCCTGAAGGCGTCCCCACCCACAGGCCTAAGTGCGTTGCCTTCACCCTCAGCCCCTAGCAGAGGAGTACCCAACAGTGCAGGGGAGGGGCGGGGGGAAGGCCTGGAGCATGCAGTTGGCCTCGGTGGACCCAGGAGGAAAGACTGGGGGGCCCCTGGACTGTCTGTCCCTCCCCTGGAGCTGGGGGTGGTCAGAGTGGTGGCTCCAGCCTTCAGGGTTCAGGTTTGGGTGGGAGGGGCCTGCTCCCACCTGGCCTCTGTGGAGCCCCCAGTCCCTGCTCCTCCGTGTGCATGAGGGGGTGCCCGCTTGCTTGGGACCAGGGTGAGGGCCTGAGACGGGCACTGGGGCCCCACAGGGGCTGAGACCGACAGGAAGCACACACCACAGTCTGTGTTGAGGGGCCTCCCTCCTCCTCAAAGCTCCCTGGGAGTCCAGGGGCCTGGGGGCCAGGGTATGTGGGCTTGGCTCTGCCGTCTGTCCTGAGCTGCCCCTGCTGGGCTGTGTGGAGACCCTGAGGTCTGAGCTGTGCCAGGAATGAGCTGTTGCCCTGCCGCTGGGGCTCAGAGGCCGCTCCGCCGGCGTGGCATCAGGCTCCGCAGACAGGCTGCTTTGGCGAGTGGGCAGGCCCCTCTTTGAGTAGGACCTCTATCTGGCCTGGTGGGTGTCTGAGGCCTCATTGCAGCTCAGTCCCCTGGGCTTTTCCAGCCTGCAGAGCTCCGGTGCCTGTCTTGGGGCCTAACTCAGCCAGGGTGGGGTGGGAGCCTCTGTGGTTCCCTCCTGCCTTGGGCTGCTGGCAGGACAGTTATCTCATACCAGAGAGCTGGGTTTGAGGGGCGAGGTTGCGGGGCTGAGCTAGCAGGGCAGGGAGTAATGGGCACTGCAATTCGCTGCCCAGGTGAGTTTGGGGCCAGAAGTCCCTGAGTGCCAGGAGGACAGACTGCCCGACCTGGCACCCATGGTGGAGGAGGGCCTTCAGGGTCATCGCTGGGAACTCCATGGGGAGGGCGTGAGGCCCCTTCCTGAGCTTGGGAGTCAGCTCAGAGCTGAAGGCAGGGTGGGGTGGGGGTGCCCAAGCCTGGCAGGAAGCAGACAGCAGGCTGGTCCAGGGTCCAGGACCCCGGGGAGGAGGCACTGCTGCGTGTCTGTGCGTGTGCATGCGAGGGTCTGGACCTGTGTCTCTGCCTGTCCCTGTGCTGTGAGCACACATCTCTGAGCATGCATGTTCTCTCCACACTGTGTCTCCACGAGTGGGAGCCTGTGTCCCTGCCTGGCTGTCTCAGAGGCCTGAACGACAGAATTTAGCAACTCAGTTGCTGTTTCAAGGCTCTCCTGGTTGGGGTGCTCCACAGCGGTCTTGCCCTCGAGTCTGGTAGTACACTCCCTGGCCACCCCGACTGCCCCTCTGCCCTGTGGTGACAGAGCCCGGGGGGTGTTCCCTGCCCTTCTCTGGGAGCATCTCTGGCTGTGCAGCTGAGGGTGGAAACCAGGGCTCCACTCTGGCCCTCTCCTTCTGCAGAGCTTGGGGCTACCTTGGCCATACCCACTGCCCGCCTGCCCACTGGTCAGCCTTCCGGGGCCCTGAGCACCGCCTGGCCTCCTTCCTGTGGCCAGCCCAGGTATGTCATGGCCCGGCTGGGTTGGATGGTGTGTCGTGGGCAGCACTGGCCTGCCGCTGGGTCTCCTGCCCAGCCTAGGGGCCTTGCCAGCTGGACACTCGACCCCAGACCTCAGCTTCTCCATTCAGAGCTCCTGTGGGGAGGGGCTGAACTTTGGAGACAGGGCCCAGCACACCCCGCTGGGGTGTCCAGGAAGGACCCTCCCTGACCAAGCTCGGACACTGTGGCCTTGCCTAGGCCCCTGCCTGCGTCTGGCCAACCCAGTATGAATCCTGAACTTGGCATCAGAAGTAAGCCCAGCCTGGCTCGTACTGGGCCTTGGTGGCCCTGATTGAGTTTTTCCATTTCTTCTTGGATACGCCTCATTTGCTCACATGGGCAACACATGCAGGGCTTTGTAGATGGGAGGGGGTGGAAGGGGTCTTGGGGGGGCGCTGGGCTCAGTTTAGGTACCCAGACCAGCTATCCCTTCACCCTCCCACCTGCCTGGGACCCTGAAGCTTTGCCTGTCACTTCCCCTTCCAGCCTCAGCCACTGAGGGACGCAGGAGAGATGGGACAGGGCGTCACTGGCTAACATGGCGGCAGACGCTCTCCTTGGGGTGGGGTTGGTGTGTGGGGAGGGGGCTCGGGTGGTGTTTTTGACTCCAGGTAGGGTCTGGCTTCTCCCAGTCAGCCTGGGGTCCTCCTGGGTCCCCACGGCCCCTCCCCTTGCCTGGGTGCTCTGAGCTCAAATAGGTGCTCTGAGCTCTGCCCAGTCCATGCGAGCTCGCTGGAGGTGCTGCCCACGGCTGAGTGTCTGCCCTCAGGTTGGGCCTGCATGGCCGGGGGAAGGGGGCCAGGTGCTACCTGCTCTCTGGGCAGAGCTGTGGGTGAGGTTCCTGTTAGGGCCAGGGTCCCAGGGCTCCTGGGGTCTCTGCTGGGCCCCTGATGTGTGGCCACCGTTCTGACCCGTTCCTTGGGCCCAGACTCACCAAAGAACCCTCAGGGAAGGGGCAGGGGAGGGGCCATGGGAAGCCCCAGGCTGGCTGTGTGGGCCTTCAGGGGACCTCCAGGCTGGCCTCCTGTTCTCTGGGGCCCTCTGTCTGCTTCCTCCAGGGAGGACTTGGGCATGGGGCACTGCCCCAGGCTTGGGCCGCAGTTCTCCACAGAGCCCTCAGGGGGGCAGCAGAGGCCTGGGGCACCCAGCCCAGGTGCGGGACCTCCCTGGGCACCCAGGGCTCCCATTGCAGCCCTCCCCAGACCTGGCACCTTCCACCCCAGTCACTCCAGGAGGACCCAGGCCTCCAGAGCTGGTCAGCCCTGCTGGGGAGCACCCTCTTCCCCTCCCTTAGTGGCCTCTCCCTCTTTTTCCTCCCTGACCTTCCTCATTCCTGATCTCTGGGCTTCAGGTAAACTGCCGGGAATCTGGGCCATCTGCTGGTGTCTCCCTAACATGGCAGGGCCTTGTGCCCTGTGCTGGGGCTGGGTTCGGAGACGTGGGGTAGGCTGGGGGCACGGCTGTGGGAGGCATGTGCACACCCAGGGTGATGACCCAGGAGTCACTGCATCTTCCACTGGCCTGTCTGTGCCTGTCAGGGGCAGGGTAGGGACTCTTGCAGGCCGACTTCCAGCCTGGGCTGGAGCAAAATGAAATTCTGGGCCCCTTGTTTAAAAATTACCAAGAATTTTTCTTTTTTTTTTTTTAAGATGAGGTTTCACCATGATGGCCAGACTGGTCTTGAACTCCTGACCTCAGGTGATCCACCCACCTTGGCCTCCCAAAGTGCTCGGATTACAGGCGTAAGCCACCGCGACTGGCCCTTTTCTTTTCTTTTTTTGAGACAGTCTCGTTCTGTCACCAGACTGGAGTGCAGTGGTGCGACCTTGGCTCACTGCAACCTCCACCTCCCGGGTCCAAGCAATTTTCCTGCCTCAGCTTCCCGGGTAGCTGGGACTACAGGCATGCGTCACCACTCCCGGCTAACTTTTTTTTTTTTTTTTTTTTGAGACAGTTTCGCTCTTGTTACCCAGGCTGGAGTGCAATGGCGCGATCTCGGCTCACCGCAACCTCCGCTCACCGCAACCTCCGCCTCCTGGGTTCAAGCAATTCTCCTGCCTCAGTCTCCCGAGTAGCTGGGACTACAGGCACGTGTCACCATGCCCAGCTAATTTTTGTATTTTTAGTAGAGACGGGGTTTCACAACGTTGACCAGGATGGTCTCGATCTCTTGACCTCGTGATCCACCCGCCTCGGCCTCCCAAAGTGCTGGGATTACAGGCGTGAGCCACCGCGCCCGGCCAGAAATTACCAAGAATTTCAAGACGGGGAACAGCCGAGTATCGGGCCAGCTAGGGTGGGTGCACGTGACTGTCCCTGAAGCCTGCCCCGCTCCCGCTTTGGGGACAGCACGGGGCAGAGGCCGATCCGGGCCCACCTCCAGCGCCCTGGGTCTGGCCTGAGGAGTCTTAGGAATGACCCCCGCGCTCTTGTGTGTTCCAGAACCTCCGGTATAGTCAAAGCCTCGCCGACACCCCTTCCATGCGGTGCAGGCTGACCCAGCCCCCCTGGCACCCAGGGCTCCCCAAGTTGCCACCAGTCAGCACGGGGTCACCCTCCATCTGCGTAGTGCTTTGTATACCGTCTGCGTGGTCCGAAGTCTCCAAGCCCGGGCCGGGACCGGGGGGCCGGGCGAGGTCCCGTGTAGGGAAGGGCTGGGGGCGTCGGTCGCGGGCTGAGAGCTACCCAGGTCTCACTCCCCGCCCCCAGTCCCCTCGGACGCCCTTCGCAAGCATCCTCTGGCCGCGCGCGCCAGGTGGGGAGGGCCGGGGTGCCGGCGCGGGCCGAGGGGCCGGGGTCGCGGCGGGTGCGTTGCCGGGGGCTGCGATGATTGGTCGGCGCGGGCGGAACGCTGGGGTTTGCCGGGCGCGGCGAGCAGGGGAGGGGTCCGCGCGGGGGCGGAGCCGCCGGGGATTGGCCGGGAGGGCACGGGGCGGGCGGGGCGCGCGGGGTCGGGGGCGCGGGGCAGCAGCGCGCGGGGTCGGGCAGGTGTCTGGGTCCCGCCGCCGGGGTCGGTCTGTCGCCGCTGCGGCCGGAGCGGGAGCGGGGCTGGAGCGGGCGGGATGGGGCGTTCCGGGGCGGCGGGCGCGGGGCGCTGAGCGGCGGCGCCGGCACCCTGGCGCGATGCGCCGCTCCAGCACGGACGAGTCCACGTACCGGCGCAGCCCCTCGCCGGAGGGCAAGGAGCCGGGCTTCGCGCGCGGAGGCCCTTTCCGGCGCTACAGCAGCCTGTACGGGCGCGCGGGCGGCGGGGATGCCGGGGACGCTGGGGGCGGCGGCGCCTTCTTCGGCCTGCACGCGAACCCCGGCCCCCAGGCCGCCCAGGCGCGCTACGCGTCGCCCAAGGGCAACAAGTACGTGGTCTTCTACCTGGACCTCTCCTTCATCTTCCTCCTAGAGCTGAAGCGCTGCGGCATGGCGCGCGCCTGCCTCCAGGCCGTCAAGTACCTCATGTTCGCCTTCAACCTGCTCTTCTGGGTGAGTCCGGGGGCCGGGTTGGGGGGCCCGGGAAGGACGCGGGGGCTCTGCCGCGGCGGGTCGCAGGGTCTGGGGACCGCAGTCGTTGCCCCGGCCGGGCACTGGGTGCGGTTGGGGGGCTCCCAGGAGGACCCAAGACCGCTGTTCCGGCCGGGGGTCCGGACTGGGTGGGAAGGTTTTCGCCATGACGGGGTCCGCCCCCGGCGCCCTGAGCGGCTGCCCCACACCCCGGCCCCTTCTGGTGTTTGGATGAGACAGGACGCGTTGCGCACGTGCGCGCTGGACGGGGCCAACCTGGGCGCTGCGCCTCTCCCAGGGTCGGGGTTCGAGTCCAGGTCGTGGCCAGCAGTGTGTGGGGCTGCGGGGCCTCCCCTGGGCCCGCCCCCTCCTCGGTGCAGCCGAGATCCTGACCTCAGCCCCGCTCCTCCGGGCGGGAGACCCTCCGGGTCCAGGACTCACTTCCGAGGGCTTGAGCCGGCTGCCGCCGGCGGAGGTCCCCTGGTCGCCAGGAGGCGCTGCGGAAGAGAGGGGAGTACCGGACACTGAGGAGGGCCGTGGGCGATGAGCGCCCGCGGGAGACACTGGCTTTCCCGCGCCAGAGGCTTCCCTAAGTTTTGCCGAGGTGGGTCAGGTTTGCTCAGAGCTACACAGGTGTCCAGGGTGGGCCCTGTGTGCTGGGTGGAGCAGAGCTGAGGCGTTGAAAGGACAGAGTTCCACCCCACCCAGCCCATTTCAGGTCAGCAGGAGGTGGGGCCCAGCCCTTGGAGCAAGCCGCGACCCTGTCCTGTCCCTGGCCCCTGTGTGAAGGTGGCAGGAGTTCAGGGTGGCCAGCAATTACCTGGGCCAGGCCTGGGGCTTCACTGGCTGGCTGGGGGAGGCGCAGTGAAGTGATGCCAAGGTCGTTCTGTGCCCTGTCCTGGATTCCTGAACCTGCTCCTGCAGCTGGGAGCCAGGGGGTGTGGCCTTAGTGCCTGCCTGGGCTCTGGGCCTCAGAAGGAGGCTGTCAGTCTGCATGAGGTCCAGCTGGTAGTTCCCAGAAGCCTGGGTGGGCCTTCCCACCTCTGCCCCTGAGTCCTGGCTTCTTCCCTCCCTAGCTTGGAGTGGGGCCGGGGCACAAGGGCGTCCCTGGCAGGGACAGCCCGCCTGGGTTGCCTGCTAGGTGTCACCCAAGGAGGCTACTGCCCCAGATGTCCACCTCCAGAAGGGGTCACCACTAGGGTTTGTTTTCTGCAAGAGGCTCTGGGGGTGCCTTGGAGGTGGGGGTGGCAGGAGACATGGGTGTGGGCTGGTGCTGGTGGACGTGGGAGGTTGGTGTGGGGGGTGAAGAGTGCCTCTGTGAGGGGAATGGGCCAGGATGACTGAGACGCAGTGGGTGTGGGGCCTGGAGGGCAGGTCCTGGGAGGGGAAGCCTTCTTCCCTCTCCACCCTCCTTTCCTCCTTGGTGGCCTGCACACCTGCCTTCAGGGAGAAGGAGGGGGATCCTCCGGGGGGGGGATCTCTGTGAACCCCAAAGAAGCCTCCTTTCCTACCATATGGCAGACACACTCTGCCGCCCTCAACCTGGGAAAGCACACCAGGAACCCCCTTGGGACCCTGTTGTGGGCTGGAAAATCCAATTCTCTCTCTCTTTTTTTTTTTTTTGAGACGAAGTCTTGCCTGTTGCTGAGGCTGGGGTGCAGTGACGCGATCTCGGCTCACCACAACCTCCGCCTCCTGTGTTCAAGCGATTCTCCTGCCTCAGCCTCTGGAGTAGCTGGGATTACAGACGCCTACCACCATGCCCGGCTAAGTTTTGTATTTTTGGTAGAGACGGGGTTTCGCCATATTGGTCAGGCTGATCTTGAACTCCTGACCTGGTGATCTACCTGCCTCGGCCTCCCAAAGCGGTGGGATTACAGGTGTGCACCCAGCCCCAGTTATCATTTATTACTCCATCATCACCTGCCGCCGAGTCTAGCAAACTGGAGCCCTGCTGGCTTCATACACCAGCCTTGGCCCCACCCGACCCAGCTGGTGTCCAGTGGGGCTCTGAGGGTGGAGGTGGGGCAGGGTAAATAAGAATGGGTGGGGGTTTTGCCAGGAAAGTCTGTCCTGTGCTGATGTCCATGCCTGCTGCATCTGGAGCCACTGTGGGCTAAGCCCCTCCTCCTGGTGTGGGGCTGTTTTGGGAGTCAGGTCTAGCTTGCTCCTCCCCAGGACCCCTTTCCTTTTGGGGGTGCCAGCCCCTGTTGGAGGGGCTTTTGCTGCCCATTCCATTTCCTACTCGGCGGGAGACCGGGCGGCAGAACCTGGCCCTCCTGAGAATCGTTTTCTTCATCTCCCCAGGAGTGAAGCCTGGGGTTAAGGTGGTGGAAGGGGTGTCCCCCTTGGTGGGACCTCAAGATCCCTGCATGTGTCTGTCCTGACCCCTCACTGCCCGAGTTGTGCTGGGCCTATGGGGAGGGCATGGGGAAGACCCAGTGGGCAGTCAGTGGCCAGAGCCGTGGGCAGTGGTGGGAGCTGGGGTGGGTGAGGAAAGGTGTGTGTGGCGGGGGCTGGGCCTGTCCTGGGTGTGGCTGGGGTGAGGGGGCAGGGCTGAGCCCTGTGAAGTGGTACAAGTGTGGCTGGGGTGAGGGGTCCTCTGGCACTGGGAGGAGTGGGCGTGCCTGGCACCTGCGAAGTGGTCCAGGTGCAGTGATGGCTCTGCCGCTTCCCCTGCCCCCACCTCACCTGGCTGCCCCTTCCCTTTGCTCTCCTGGGCCCTCAGCCCCAGCCTGGCACCCCTCTCTCCTGCCTTTGTCTCTGCTCTCCGTGAAACTCCCCTTCTTCCAAATGCAGCCTCTCCGAGATTCTCACAGTACTCCTGGCTGCCAAATCTCTTCAGGCCCAGGCCTGAGCCCCCTGCACACCCACGGCCAGGCTGGGGCCCTGGCTGAGACCACAGCCACTGACCCGGCCAGGGCAGCCTCAGGTCCTACCTGGGAGGGGAGGGGCTCACTCCAGAAGGCGGATTGATGGGCAGGCATCATTGGTGGGGTCTGGGAGGGGGGCTGCCAGAAGGGGCTGTGCCCAGAGCCTTCAGCCTTGGGTAGAGTGGGGAGGGTTCCTGGGGCGGCCAGGGTGCGTGGAGGTAGGATGTGTCGTGGCCTCGTGGGGGACCCGGTGGGGCCTTCAGAGCAGTGGTGCCAACTTCTAGCCCCAAGGACATCTGGGGACACACCTGACTGCCTTCGGGAAATAGAGGCCGCCACCCGGTGACGGCAGCTCCGCTGGGGCACTGTTGCTGAGACCTCCTTTAGGCCCTCCCCACCCTGCACAGGGCAGGGGTGGGAAGCAGGTGGGGGGTGGGAAGCACCCTGCACAGGGTGGAGTTGGGAAGCAGGGTCCCTGTGGTGGGGCCAGGGTGTCTCCCGGGAGCCTATGCTGGAGGGAGGCTGGGTGTGGGGCCCAGGAGCGTGAGCCGAGGCAGGTGCCGACAGACTCAGGTGAGCCGCAGTGAGGCGTGGGGGCTCTGCTGCCCTGGGACCCCCGCCTTGGGGCCTCCATGCTGCCTTGTCAGCTCAGCCTCTGCCAGCAAAGCTCTTCCCTTAATGGAAGTGGAGTCCCAGGGGTGGCGGGGAGAGGACGGGGCCGAGCGCTACCTCGAAGGTGTTACCTCAAAGGGCTGTCCTCCCCCATTTTTCCCCCCCTACCCCACATGCCCGCCCGGAAGCTCAGGCCCTCTGTGCAGTGTGGTCAGGGCCCGCCTGGTGGGCCGGAGCCCTGCCTGCCACTGTGGGACCCTGGGCCAGTCCTGCTCTCCCTGGGGTCTCATTTCCCATCTGCACCACGTGGGGTGGCACAGGGTGAGGTCCCCAGATGCTGGCCTGGCATGGGGCAGGGTGAATGGAAATGCGGGAGGCCCCTCAGCCTGCCCCCACCGCCTGCACTGACCCCCGGGGGAGCCCCCCAGGTGAGCATGTGAGTGTCATAGCCTGGAGGGGACATGGGCTGTCCTGGCTCTGCCCTGCCTGTGCTGTGGACCCTGGAGGCGTGGGGGCGCCTCAGCCTCACTGCCCACTCTGTCCTCCCAGAGGATGGTCCTGGCTATGCCTGGGGCCTGTGCGCAAGGTCAGCAGCGCGCCAGGGAGGGGTGCAGATGGCATGGCCAGCCGCTGCGGTGGACAGCACAGCGCCCCCCAGGGGTGGCACAGGCTCTGCCTCAGCTCCTGGGCCTCTCTGAGGACTTCAGCACCCAGGTCGGCCTGTGGGGTGGGGACGGTGACAAACCCCAATGATTCGTTTCTGAACAAAAGCCCCGACTCGGGGACCCACAGTGTGCCTGAGTCCTGGGGAGTGTGTGGCTCCCTGTGAGTGGGTGCAGCCACGGTCGGTCGGGGTCCCTGCCTGCCCGGTGGTGGGTTCCAGGCAGCTCTGGTGCTATTGGGGGTGGGCGGACTTGTCCACCTGGTGGCGCAGGCCTGGCTTTGTGGGGCCTGTGCAGCTCCCGGGTCCCAGCTGGTGGCGAGCGGGCGGCCGGGCCTCTGTGTGGAGAGGGCTCTCTGGGGCAGGGATGTAGCATTGGCAGCCCAGGGCTGCAGGGAGCAGGTGGAAGTCAGGAGGCCCCCGAAGCGGTATGGGAGTGAGGATGTGAGCCGTGGCCCTGGCCCAACCACGGCCAGCTGCCTCCTTGCTGTTCCCACACAGCGCTGTGGGGTCACAGCCTCCTCCTGGATTCCTCCCCGCCCTCCGGCAAACTCCCTCACCCTGCAGGACCCAGCGTGGCACCCTGGGCAGGTGATCCCTGGCAGGGGCTGTTCTGCCCTCCCTGCCTTGGACACTGGCCTCGGGGTGGGCCTTGGTCACTGGGTGGGGGCTGGTCTCATCTCTGGGCCCTGGGGGCCCTTGGAGAGCTGCTAGGGTCAGGGGTGGGGCAGCGGAGGACAGATGGGGGTGTGGAAATGAGACGTCACCCGGGGCCACTGCTGTAAGGAAACAGCACAGTGAACCACGCAGGTCATAAGTGGGCTGACTCATCAGCCCTGGAAACCAGCATCCCAGCCACAGCGGGGCGTTCCGCCAGCCCAGAGGGTCCTGAGGCTGTACTGGTTGCCTGCGTGCCTGTCTGGACAGAGTCCTGGTCCCTGCAGGGACCCAGACCCCTATCCTGTTCCAAGGACGTGGCCAGCAGCCCAGCCATCTGCCACACAAAGCCACGTGACCGGAGGGGCAGTGGGCCTGGAGGAAGGACACTCCGCATCCCTGCCCGAGGCCTGCCCAGGAGGTTCAGGGGGGCTGTCCAGACCAGAAAAGAGGGGCAGGGCCGGGGATGCATGGGCCTCAGCAGCATCTGCATGCGCTGGCACTGGGGGGACGGCCTCCCGAGCCTCTTGGGTGGGTGCTGGGGGACGGCCCCCCGAGCCTCTTGGGTGGGTGCTGGGGGACGGTCCCCCGAGCCTCTTGGGTGGGTGCTGGGGGACGGCCCCCCGAGCCTCTTGGGTGGGTGCTGGGGGGACGGCCCCCCGAGCCTCTTGGGTGGGTGCTGGGGGACGGCCCCCCGAGCCTCTTGGGTGGGTGCTGGGGGACGGCCCCCCGAGCCTCTTGGGTGGGTGCTGGGGGACGGCCCCCCGAGCCTCTTGGGTGGGTGCTGGGGGACGGCCCCCCGAGCCTCTTGGGTGGGTGCTGGGGGGACGGCCCCCCGAGCCTCTTGGGTGGGTGCTGGGGGGACGGCCCCCCGAGCCTCTTGGGTGGGTGCTGGGGGGACGGCCCCCCGAGCCTCTTGGGTGGGTGCTGGGGGACGGCCTCCTGAGCCTCTTGGGTGGGTGCTGGGGGACGGCCCCCTGAGCCTCTTGGGCTGCCAAGGGTTCCTAGTCTTGGGCAGAACCATCAGTTGCTGAAGATCAGGGTGAGCAAGTGTCGGATGGACACTGGCCAGAGGTGGTCTCAAGCAGGTGCTGGGAACAGGTTCTGTCCCCAGAAGTGGACAGTGGGCAGTGTGAGCTTCTGCCTGGGAGAAGGACAGGCTGACCATGGTGCTGAAGAGGGCTGGGATGGGGGCCCCTCTCCTGGGCTGTTTCACCAGCTGCCATCCCTAGCGTTCCTCTCCCCAGCTGTCATGGGGGCAGGGTCTCCTCCCACCTGAGCTTGTGTCTGGCCTGCTGGGGGCAGCAGTGGGGGAGGGGGCCTTTCGGCCTATTCCTATTCATATTGAGTGGGCGGGGAGGGAGCTTGTCTGTTTTTTGGGGCCAGGCCCAGATGCTGGGTGGGACCCCGGTAGCATGCAGCAGGCTGCCAGCCACACCCCCAGCTGCTCCCCTCTGGCTGCATTTGACCAAAGAGGGCCCTGGCCCTCCTGGCCTCAGCCCCACTGGTCCCGCCTTTGATGATTCTGTCTCAAAGCAAATGGGGCCCATTTTCTGTTGCACTTCGAGGCTATAATTTTCCTGCCGAAATATTTTAAAAGCTTACACAGAAACGCTTTCAAAATTGCAGGTAATTTTATTAACCGCGTGCATACGTTTTGTCTGTGTATGTCTGCAAGTGTCCAGGTGAGGTGTATGCTGGGGCCTCAGAGCCTGGGGGACCCCGGGTCGCAGGGCGAGACCTCGAGCGTGTGTGGGACCACATGTGATGGTGGGGCGTCTGTGACATCGTGGGCTATTGTCTGTCACGGTGCGTGTGGCTGAACCCGGCTGCTGACAGTGAGTGGGTGTTTTTCCCGCCGTCTGGTGGAGGTGAGGATGTTTTGTGGAATGTTAATTAGGGAAATAAATTCCCACCGTGGCTGGGGCAGTTGTGGAGGGGCCCAGGGCTGGAGGTGTAGGGCCCCTTCCTGCCCAGTCCCATGGAACAGGGTGCCACACCGGGCATGCTGCCAGTCACACTGCACGTGTCCTCTGTGCCCTTCAACGTGTTCCCATGGGGCGAGAGGAGCTCGGAACAGCTCATTTTCCTGCTGACAGGAGCGGTCTGCCGTCCTTGGAAGGCAGAGGCTGACGGCACAGCCAGTTTTTTTCCTTGAGACTGAGTCCTGTTCTGTCACCCAGGCTGGAGTGCAGTGGCACGATCTCGGCTCACGGCAACCTCCACCTCCCAGGTTCAAGTGATTCTCCTGCTTCAGCCTCCTGAGTAGCTGGGAGTACAGGTGTGCACCACCACGACCGGCTAATTTCTGTATTTTCAGTAGAGACAGCGTTTCACTGTGTTAGCCAGGCTGGTCTCGATCTCCTGATCTCGTGATCTGTATAGTTTGGGTTTTAAATGACAATTTTCTCTGCTGTGCCGGCTGCGCCAGCACCTCTCCTCAGCTCAGGGACCTGCACCCCTCAGCCTGGGCCTTCAGCCTGGGATTTGACCTGCAGGCAGCTTGGCGCTTGAGCCCAGGATATGCTCCGAGCTGGCGACGCCCATTCCCCTCCTGGGGCCTCTCATTTCCCTCTATGTCCAGCCTCTGCCGTGGCGTGGGCCCAGAGCCAGCAGGGCCCCACCCTCCTGCCCCATCACCTGGTGATCCGGACCAAGGGCACATCCCTTCTGTGCCCAGTTCTTGGGGCAGTGACAGTGCCAGGCCATGTGTGGGTCCCCTCCATGAGACCTGGGAATGGTGGGGGGACATGAGGACAGCCCAGGGAAGGTCAGGGTTCCCATGTGCTCCTCGGGAAAACCCCCCAGTTCTGCACAGCTTCATCGGTGCTGGACTGGACTGTCTACACGGCATGTGTACCCTCGTGTGTCCTGGTCTGTCTACACGGCATGTGTACCCTTGTGTGTCCTGGTCTGTCTACACGGCTCGTGTGGCCTCGTGTGTCCTGGTCTGTCTACACGGCTCGTGTACCCTCGTGTGTCCTGGTCTGTCTACACGGC
>PVKV010035877.1:0-16192 GCA_004027835.1 Alouatta palliata
AATCAGAGACACATCCTAAAGTTCTGGTGAGGAAAGCTGATGCCAATGGACTTTTTTTTTTTTTTCCTATGGGGTCTTGCTGTGTTGCCCAGGCTGGTCTTGAACTCCTGGGCTCAAGCAATCCTCCCACCTCAGTCTTCTGAGTAGCTGGGATTGCATGCATGTACCACCATGCCCCGATCACCAGTAGATTTTTTTATTTTTTTTTTGAGACAGAGTCTCGCTCTTGTTGCCCAGGCCGGAGTGCAGTGTTGTGATCTCCGCTGACTGCAACCTCCATCTCCTGGGTTCAAGTGATTCTCCTGCCTCAGCCTCCTGAGTAGCTGGGACTATAGGCACATACCACCATGCCCAGCTAATTTTTGTATTTTTAGTAGAGATGAGATTTTACCATGTTGGCTAGGATGGTCTTGATCTCTTGACCTCATGATCCGCCTGCCTCCTCCTCCCAAAATAGTGCTGAGATTACAGGCATGAGCCACCGTACCTGACCTTTTTTTTTTTTTTTTTTTTGAGACAGTCTCGCTCTGTTGCCCAGGCTGGAGTGTAGTGGCGTGATCTCAGCTCACTGCAACCTCTGCCTCCCAGGTTCAAGCGATTCTCATGCCTCTACCTCCCGAGCAGCTGGAACTGTAGGCTGGCGCCACCACGCCTGGCTAATTTTTGTATTTTTACTAGAGATGGGGTTTCACCATATTGGCCAGGCTGGTCTTGAACTCCTGACCTTGTGATATGCCTGCTTCGGCATCCCAAAGTGCTGGGATTACAGGTGTGAGTCACTGCACCTGGCCCTTTTTAAGAGGGTCTCACTCTGTTGCCCAGGCTGGAGTGCAGTGGTGTGATCAGAGCTCATTGCAGCCTCCAACTTCTAGGCTCAGGTGATCCTCCCACCTCAGCCTCCCAAGTAGCTAGGACCCTGGGTGTGCACCACCATGCCTGGCTAGTTAATTTTTTGTTTTGTTTTGTTTTTTAAGAGAGAGGATTTTGCTTGCAACATTGCCCAGGTTGATCTTAAATTCCTGGCCTCAAGTGATGCCCTTCCTTGGCCTCCTAGAGCACTGGATTACAGGTGTGAGCCACAATGCCCAGCTGTACCAGTGGACTTTTAAATGGACATTTCTTTACCTCTGGGGATAATCTCATGCTTAAATACCTCTAATTTCTGTGAGGATCCCAAGGGGACAGCAGCCATCTGACCAAACTCTAGAAAACTAGCAGGTTTCAGCCCAGTGGAATAACATAAAGTAGGTCAATCAATACAGACAACATTGATTGGTTTTGCTTTGAGTGCTGTGGTTAGTAGCTATTGGAAGCTTAAGGGGCCAGCTTGTAAGTAAGGTATTTAAGGTCGCTGCTTTTTGTTTTTTTGTTTTTTTTTTTGAGACAGAGTCTCACGGTCACTCAGGCTAGAGTGCAATGGCGTGATCTTGGCTTACTGCAACTTCTGCCTCCTGGCTTCAAGTGACTCTTGTGCCTTAGCCTCCCGAGCAGCTGGGATTACAGGTGCACGCCACCGTGGCCAGCTAATTTTTGTATTTTTAGTAGAGATGGGGTTTTGCCACGTTGGCCAGGCTGGTCTCAAACTCCTAACATCAGGTGATCTGTTTGCCCTGACCTCCCAAACTGCTGGTACAAGTGTGAGCCACTGCATCCGGCCTAAGGTTGTTTCTTGTCTTTCCCTGCACCCCATCACATACTCATGGGGAGTTGGGTTTGACTGTATTCTTTTTTTTTTTTTTTTTTTTTTTTTGAGACAGAGTTTCGCTCTTGTTACCCAGGCTGGAGTGCAATGGCGCGATCTCAGCTCACCGCAACCTCCGCCTCCTGGGTTCAAGCAATTCTCCTGCCTCAGCCTCCCGAGTAGCTGGGACGACAGGCACGTGCCACCATGCCCAGCTAATTATTTTTGTATCTTTAGTAGAGACGGGGTTTCACCATGTTGACCAGGGTGGTCTCGATCTCTTGACCTCGTGATCCACCCGCCTCGGCCTCCCAAAGTGCTGGGATTTTGACTGTGTTCTTGAAGTTAAGTTTCCATCCTTGGACCAGCTACTAAAGTCTAAAATGATGGTGTTTTGGGCTGGAAGATATCATTCTAGAGGTCTTTATTTCCTTGCAAACATCAGGGCCAGCTGTTTGTGGTACTGTGGATGAGTAAAGAGTCAGGAAATACACTTCTAGTTCTGCTACTGCCCAGTGCCTCAATTTTGCATTTGATGGGTTTTTATTTTTCTGATGACAAAAACTGAGCCCCAGAGAAGTGAAGTGGGCCACCTGATGGTAGGATCTTTTTTAGGCCACCCACATAATAGTGGGACTCTGGTGGTGTTAGAGCTGGGACACAAGCTAGGGGGCTTACAGAGGGTAGCCATAGAAGCTGATAGAACTGTTTAAAGCACTGTAAAGGTGCAAGATGCTTTTGCAGTTAGAAGTCTTCAGGGAAGGAGGAGGGTCTGTTTCCACTTACTGCCTTGTACATGATCTTATACCCTCATGGTTTAAGATTTTGGCTGTCATGCTGTTTTTTTCTCCTACTCATGTCAAAATGTGTTTTCTCTTGCTCTTACCTCAGAGGAAATGGATTTGAAGTCTTCCCCTGTATTAGAAACAAACAAACAAACAGTGCTCAGGCCAGACTTGTTTGTTTTCTGTAAAGAATGAGGCCAGACGTAACAGTGGACCTTTTCTGGTGACTTAAGCAAAGCTTTAATACATCTCTAAGAGAAAGAAGGAATGAGTGTATGTCAGAGTGGTTTAAACACACTTTGGAATCAGACTCACTGGGATTCACTTTCTGATATCTGCTTACTAGTTGTCTGATTGTAAGTTTCTTATTTTCTCTAACCTTAGTTTTATGATTTGTTGAATGAGAATAGTAATACGTATTTTTGTAGCTATCTTAAGAATCAAGAGAACAGGCCGGGTACAGTGGCTCACACCTGTAATCCCAGTGCTTTGGGAGGCTGAGGTGGGTGGATCACCTGAGATCAGAAGTTCAAGACCAGCCTGACCAACATGGAGAAACCCCATCTCTACTAAAAATACAAAATTAGCCAGGCATGGTGGCGCATGCCTGTGATCCCAGCTACTCAGGGGGCTGAGGCAGGAGACTCCCTTGAACCCGGGAGGCAGAGGTTGCAGTGAGCTGAGATTGTGCCATTGCATTCCAACTTGGGCAACAAGAGTGAAACTCCATTTCAAAATAAATAAATAAATAAACAAAAAGAATTGAGAGAATATATGTGGTAAGTGCTTCCTCTGGCATAATGTAAATCAGCAGTCCCCAGCCTTTTTGGCATCAGGGACTGGTTTAGTGGAAGACAATTTTTCCATGGACTGGGGAATATGGGGGATGGTTTTGGGATGATTCAAGTGCATTACATTTATTGTGCACTTTATTTCTGTTAATATTTTTTTTTGAGACAGGGTCTCGCTCTGGCATCCAGGCTGGAGTGCAGTGGCACAATCTCGGCTCACTGCAACCTCTGCCTCCCAGATTCAAGCAATTCTCCTACCTCAGCTTCCTCAGTAGCTGAGATTATGGACATGTGCCACCACACTCAGCTAATTTTTGTCTTTTTAGTCGAGACGGGGTTTCACCATGTTGACCAGGCTGGTCTTGAACTCCTGACCTCAGGTGACCCACCCAAAGTGCTGGAATTATAGGTGTGATGCCAGGCCTTTTTCTATTATTATTACATTGTAATATGTAATGAAATACACAACTCACCATAATGTAGACTTAGTGGGAGGCCTGAGCTGCTTTTCCTGCAACTAGATGGTCCCATCTGGGAGTGATAGGAGACAGTGATAGATCATTTGGCATTAGATTCTCATAAGGAGTGTTTAACCTAGATCCCTCACTTGTGCAGTTCATGATAGGGTTTGTGCTCCTATGAGAATCTAATGCTTCCACTGATCTGACAGGAGGTGGTGCTCAGATGGTAATACAAGCAATGGAGAGTGGCTGTAAATACATATGAAGCTTTGCTCACTCACCTCCTTGGTCAGGTCCCTAGCAGGCTACAGACCAGTATCAGGGGTTTGGGACCCCTGATGTAAATGCTCTGTGTTGTCATCATTATTGACAACAGTAGTTGCCAGTTTCTGAGCCAAGACTTGGTTTGAGGATAGGTTATACTGACCAAGCAAGTTTTATCTTAACCGTCACCTCCTTGTCTTCTTAGTTGGTTGTTGGTATTATATCTTATTTATATCAACAGATACAGGTAGTTCATGCTGAATAACTAGAAGTTGCAAATAGCAAGGAACTTTGCTGCTGCCCTGCCATCCCCTTCCTTACTCTGCTTGGTGCTCATCTTTCCTAGGTTCTGTCTCATCAGGTGCCTAAGCCAGCAGGCCTTGTTTCCTGGGCAGTGTCTGACATGGGGATTTTATTGGGGTAGGGCTGGCTAGTCTGGAGCCTGCCTGGTCTCTCAGATAGTGTGTTCTCCTTATCTTTTGCTTTCTGCTCCTCAGCCAGACATGAAGCAATTAGCTCATCAAGGGAAGATTGACTTTTGTCATGGCTTTCCTCTGATTTGTATGCTCATTTCTGGTCCTTGTGCAAAGTCACAGAGGCACAGTCAAATACACTGACCCAGATTTTGTGCTCAAGTTGATTGTCTCTCCCTTTGAGATGTACAACTGGTTCGATGTAGCAAGGGAGTGAGGAAAAAGCCCCTGGAGCCAATCCTATTATTTTGATCTCAAGCTGAGTTTTTTTGTTTGTTTTTGTTTCTTAAATCCAAGCACTATGACTATAGACCATGCTTTACTTTGAAACAAATAAACTAAAAAACTCATTATTTAGAGGGAAAGCCAATCTGAATTGGTAAGCAATAGGAATTAATATATTCAAGAAAATGCCACTGTCTTTTTCCTTTTGGTGAGCCTCTGCAGTGTCTTTTTTCCTAGTCTTGTTGCTTCCCCTGTTTCCTGTTACTGTGTTGCTGAATTATTACAGAAGCACCCTTCTTTGTCTTGCTTTTGCTTCCTGAGGACACCATATACCACTGCCCCTTTGGGTCTTCCTATATATTGTGCTTATTAGAGAGTACTTATGCTTGGAAGCTGTATTAGTCTGTTCTCATACTGTTATAAAGAAATACTTGAGACTGGGTAAGTTATAAAGAAAAGAGGTTTAATTAGCTCATAGTTCTGTAGGCTGTACAGGCTTCTGCTTCTGGAAAGGCCTCAGGACACTTACAATCATGGCGAAAGGCCATGGGGAAGCTGGCACATCTTACATGTCTGGAGCAGGAGGAAGAGAGCAAAGGGGAGGTGCTGCACATTTTTAAACAACCAGATCCTGTGAGAACTCTCATGAAAACAGGAAGGGCGAAATCCACCCCTATGATTTAGTCACCTCCCACTAGGCCCCTCCCACTAGGCCCCTCCTCCAATACTGGGGATTACAATTTGACATGAGATTTGGGTGGGGACACAAATTCAAATCATAACAGAAGTCTTCAATAGCACCCACTGGCTGGTGAATAAATTCTAAATGTATCAGGCTGTCTTGGTGTTCCAAGCCTATTGCAGTGTATACCTATCCTACCACTTTAGTTAATATGTCCCGTACCATCACCCACGTGTACCCCTTGCTCCTGATAAACTGATCCATATGATCCTCTCAGTATGCCTCATGTTTGTGTCTCTGCCAGTTCTTTTGCCCAGAGTACTCTCTCCTCAGTTCCCTACTTTTTTTTTTTTTTTTTTGAGATGGAATCTTGCTCTGTTGCCCAGGCTGGAGTGCAGTGGCTTCATCTTGGCTCACTGCAACCTCTGCCTCCCAGGTTCCAGCCATTCTCCTGCCTCAGCCTCCCAGGTAGCTGGAACTACAGGTGCGCCACCACGCCCAGCTAATTTTTGGAATTTTAGTAGAAACGGGGTTTCACCATGTTGGCCAGGCTGGTCTCGAGCTCCTGACCTTGTGATCCACCCACCTTGGCATCCCAAAGTGCCTAGAGTACAGACGTGAGCCACCACGCCCAGTTAGTTCCCTACTTTATGCTGAAGTGAGCCTTACCTGATATGTCCTCATCTGTATCCCCACTGCAATACCTTTGTTATAGAATTCAGCATACTTTATTATGTATGTTTGTCTCATTATCTCAGGGATATGGGTTGTGCTTTATTATGTGTCTCTTAGCATAATGCTGAGTGTAACATGGATACTATAAATGGTTGTTAAATGGATGTTTACATGAAAACTTAAATGATAACAATACTGTTGAAATCCTACTTCCCTGAAGCATTTCTTGATTCCTAGCCACAGTGAGTTCACATGCTCCACTCCCAGGGAATGTTTCTGAAGCAGTTGGATTCCTTGGAGTAAGCCTTATAAACCCAAGTGGATTAGGACTTCCTGGAGGGAAGACACTACATCTGTCTTTCCTCTTCGTGCACCCAGTCCTCAGCATAGTTCTTGGCACATAGAGAGTATTCAGTAAATGGTCAGCTGATGATAGTGAGTATTCAGTAAACTTGCCAGTTTAGCCTCCTGCCTTACTCACTGGCTGGGAGTCTCCAACTCAGATGTTTTTAGGGCCAAATGAAGAACAGGAGCAACAGAGAATGGTGGGCCTGTGTCAAACTGGAGTACTTATGTGCTCCACGAGGGCTGGCTGCTACTCAGGCTATTGTCTTGGGTGCATACAGGTCTAGTCTAGAGTATGGCCTCATCCTGTCATATGGGAAGCCAGATACTCAGAATCTCTAGGGACTACCAAAGCATATTTGTGACTTAGATTTGACCTGTAGGCTACCCATCTGTATCCTTTGGGTAGAAGCTGGAGTTTCACACATTTAAATTCCTTGTAAAATAATGAAGGGAGGGGAGGACATAGCTTGTAAACTTTTGAGGGTGTTTGGTGAAAGCTTATCTTTGGATAAAAATGTCCTATGATTTTCTGTGGGTAGTGACTTAATTTCTTGGGTTCGGTTTTGTAGAAAGCATCATCTGTGATCTGGGCTTCATTCTCCCTTATATTCTGATTTCATTGGGCTGTGAAAAGCAACTTCTGTCCCTAGAAATGTGGTGACTCAAGGACTTTTTGCACTTTTTGCCCAGCTTCTACTAAGGCAGGTTTGATGGTTGTTCCTGCTTCTGGCTACTTTGAAGGGCCTGGTGGTCAGGCTGGTGCAGCATGAGGTCTCAGAGACCACTTCTGTTAATGACATCTCTGAGAAAGAGCTCTGGGTGAACAAATAAAACTGAAAGGGAAATACATTGTGCAGAATCACCGCTTAAATGTGATCGGCCAAGGGGCAAAACAGTGTAATAGCCAGAAGGAAGTCTGCATCTCCGTGGAACCTTTTGCAAGGTGATATCTTATCCTCTGGCTGTCTCATTCTTTTCATAGTCCCTAAGTGCCACAGCAGTGCTTACTTGCCTGGCATCACCATCTAGGTATGAGAGTGTTGCCACAAATGATATCCCCGTCTCCTGTAGAAATTCGCTGCCTAGAATATCTCTGGAAGAATACATGAGAAACTGAAAAGAGTGGTTTGTCTCTAGTGAGAGGCCCTGGGTAACTGGAGAATAGGGGAGGAGGGAGACTTACTTTTCACCCTTTGTCTTTGTGTATCTTTTCAAATTTGAAACATATGCATATATGGTAAGTCCTCATTTGACATTGGTCATAAGTTCTTGGAAACTGACTTCATGTGAAACTATGTATACAAAATCAATTTTCCTATAGGCTAGTATGTATAAACAAGAGTTAATTTCCTACAGCATATTTCTTGTTACAGAAACATGACCAAATTTCTAAATAAAGACCAAAACCCTTCTAATATTAAAATTGAGATAAATGTGAACTATACATACCTTTAGGAAGGATTAATAAAATCAAGTGAGATAATTATTACCCAATTATTTCAGTTCAGAGTCTTGGGTGGCCAGAGCCCATTCTGGCAGCTCAGGGCACCAGGCAGGAACCAGCCTTGGACAGGATGCCACCCCATTGCAGGATGTACTCACACACCCTGATACTCATGCAGACTGGACGCCTTACACATACCAGTGAACCTAACAGGCATGTCTTTGGGATGTGGAAGGAGACCAAGGACTTGGAGAAAACCTGGGATTACACAGACATGGGAGAATGGGCAGACTTCACACAAACAGTGGCCCTGGCTGGGAACCAATTATTTTTTTTCTCATCGGTGTTACAAGGAAATGACATTGATTGAAGCAATGTTATTTGGAGACTGCGGTATTACTATTTTTTAAAAGTAGCTGAGCAGACCCATGTGTGGTCTTCTCTTAAAATTTTACTCTGTCTTCACTTTACTCTTGATGTATGGATTTCTTTTTTTTTTTTTTTTTTTTTTTTGAGACGGAGTTTCGCTCTTGTTACCCAGGCTGGAGTGCAATGGTGCGATCTCGGCTCACCACAACCTCCGCCTCCTGGGTTCAAGCGATTCTCCTGCCTCAGCCTCCCGAGTAGCTGGGACTACAGGCACGTGCCACCATGCCCAGCTAATTTTTGTATTTTTTTTTTTTAGTAGAGACAGGGTTTCACCATGTTGACCAGGATGGTCTCGATCTCTTGACCTCGTGATCCACCCGCCTCGGCCTCCCAAAGTGCTGGGATTACAGGCGTGAGCCACCGCGCCCGGCGATGTATGGATTTCTCTGTAAACAACCAGACGTGGTTGCTGTAAACTGCCTCTCAGAGGTGACAGGTTTGCTTCTCTGCTCCCCAGCAATGTCTTAGGGTTTCTCATGCAGGGATCTTTGGAATAACAGTCAGGCCTAAAGCATATCCAACATTTTACTGTTTTCAGATTTTACTGTTTAGTGTTTTCAATCTGATCCTTATGACATCCCCTATTTATTTTTTTGGTTGTAGTTTTTTTAGAGACAACGTCTCACTCACATCCAGACTGGAGTACAGGGGTGTGATCGTAGCTCACTGCAGTCTTGAGATCCTGGGCTCAAGATATATTCCCGCCTCAGCCTCCTGAGCTGGGACTATAGACATGTGCCACCATGCCTGGCTAATTTTTCTTTCTTTCTTTTTTTTGAGATGGTGTCTTACTCTGTTGCCCAGGCTAGAGTGCAGTGGGGCAGTCTCAGCTCACTGCAACCTCTGCCTCCCCGGTTTAGGCGATTCTCCTGCCTCAGCCTCCTGAGTAGCTGGGACTACAGGCATGTGCCACCATGCCCAGCTAATTCTTTTTTTGTATTTTTAGTGGAGATGGGGTTTCACCGTGTTAGCCAGGATGGTGTCGATCTCCTCACCTCGTGATCCGCCTGCCTTGGCCTCCCAAAGTGCTGAGATTACAAGTGTGAGCCACTGCGCCTGGCCACCATGCCTGGGTAGTTAAAAAAAATTTTTTTTGTAGAGACAGGGTCTTGCTATGTTGCCCAGGCTGGTCTTGAACTCCTGGCTTCAAGCAATCCTTCTACCTTGACCTCCCAAAGTGCTGGGATTATAAGCATGAGCCACTGTGCCTGGGCACACAACATACCTATTTATGGTGGTAAAATATTGAGGTTTGGAGAGTCTAAATGACTCATTTAAGGTCATGCTGCTAGCCCGAATAGGGCTATGACTAACCCAGGTAGCCTTGTCGCCTGTTCATGTACCTTATTCTTAGTTCTTGTAGCAATGAAGCGGTCCTCTTTGGAATTCTCTTACCATTTCCAGGGCCATTGCAGTTAGGGCAGGAATGGAGCGGTGGTGATCCCTCTTTCCTCTTTTGGTTTGAACTGTCCTCTCAGGACACTTAGTCACACACTGGAAAAAGGGGATCAGTAGTAGGTTTCTCCACTTCTTGGAGAAATCTAAACTAAAGCTTCATTGGGGCAAGACCTTTTAGGAGAGTTTGAACTGATAGTCTGGCTTCCTATTCTTTGCTGAGAATTATTGCTTCTGTTAGGCAGAGGGCTTTGTTTCCAGGTTACAAATCTTTTTAGCAAAGAAGTAAGTGTGGAATAGAATTGGAAGGACTTGTGTAGTCCTTGGATATAATTTAATGCTCCACATCCCAGAGAGAGTAAACATTGTAAAGTGTGCAAGATAGGTTTGGATTAATATCCTGACAGCATATGACTTGGCATGTAGGGCATTCCTTGGAGACCCTGTTACACAGCCTGCGTTTGCCGGGTGGTCTCCTCCCACAGGTCTTCCCAGCAGCTGTTGTGCACCTGGGTGAATCATCAGCTTTCCTGTGCTTTGTAAAAACCCATTTTAACTGATGAAAGCCCTCATACAGGAGGTGAAATAAACAGACAACCTTGAAAATGTATTTTAGTACAACCTAAGCTGCCTGAGTTTGTCCAGGGTATTCACCTCCATTAGGAGCACTGGCTGATCCTCACCTCTGGTCTCTTCTGAATACAATATGAAAAAATCACCTTGCCCTTTCTACTCTGCTGTACCTGACGTGGTCGTGGAAGGTCTGTGGAAGCTCCAGGGAGCCAAGAACACCATGGGCATGGAGGGAAGGCTCATTTGCTTCTGAGGACCACGTAGAAATCCTTGGCTTTGTATTTCTGCTAGTCCTACTGAAATCAGAATTTAAAGCTTTCAAATAGAATTCTGTGCATTACTGGCACAGCGTGGAGTAGGGAAGGCTTCTTTGGAATTTCTGAGGAAAACTTAGGGGCATGTAAGGTCATACTTAGGATCTTTCCTTACCCAGACCTGGCCTGTGCTGTGCAAAAGAGGTTTGTCCTAGAAAGAGGTACCACCCGATGACTTAGGGCCTTACTGGTATGCAGCTTGGCAGGCCTGGAAACTTAGCTTATCCAGGTTTCAGTTCCTGGGGGCCTGTCTCAGGCATGAGAAATTCATAATAGACCATCAAGTCACAGTTCCAATTAACTAACTCCAAGAAACATGACGACTAAGTTGATTTATGTGGACGTGTGAGAGCATTCTCTCCTCTATTAGGAGAGGTTTCCTGGGAAGCTAGCTCCCCTCTGGAGGAAACCAAGGCAAATTATGGTGGAAAGTTTTTGAGTCATAGCATCAGATACACCCATGTTTAAACCATGTAACAGCTGTGTGACCTAGAAGCACTACTTAACCTCCCTGCTCCTGTGTCCTCATCTGTAAAACCCCCTGGGCTTTTCAGATGTATACATGGTAAGCACCCAATAAATGTCTTGTCCGATTTGTTCCTCTCTCTCCTTCCCTCTCCTCTTCTCTCCTTCCCACATTGTCCTTCTAGGGCTATATTGTAATATGACCAGAATATACTTGTCAGTCTGTTAAGGCACCAGGTACTGGAGATAGACTCATTTTTATTCTTTGCAGTCCTCGGCTCTTCTGTTACCACAAGTTACAAAGGAACAATTAGATTCTAGCTCTTGTCAGTGGCTTCCAACCTAAGGCTTCTTTCTGGTTACCGTTTAGTCCACCATTATTTGCTGAGTACCCATTGTGTGCCAGGACCTGCTTAGCCATGGGAATACAGTGATGATGAGACAGATGTGATCCATGCCTTGAGTGACACCTCTTCAAACCCCCTCCTTAGATAGGTGGCTTCTGTGGATGACTGACCCTGCTCATTCTGTGTTGCGTCATGTTTATTTCCTTCTGAGAGGGCAATCTTCTCTTTGGACCTAGGGAACAGTGCTTCTTTGTGGCACATGGACCTTGCCTGCCGGCTTGCCTGCTCCCAAGCAATGAGAGCAGCGTGCTGAGGCTGAAGGAGAAAGTCCCCCTGGCTACTACTGCCCCGGCCCCACATGTCCCAAGAGTCTGCACTTGGCACTCCTGAGTGTCCCTTTTTTCCTTGCACACAGATTATAGTGTTTATTGGTAATTTAAATTCAAATAACCTTCCACCCCCTCCTCCACCCTTTAAAAAAAAAAAGGGTAGAAAACAAAGCAGGGTAGCCCTGGTCTCCTGGCGGGGTTCGTTTTAACATGCGTGTTTTTTATGTAGTCTCACTGAGTTGTCTTTAATAGGGCTAATGTATAATCCAGGCATATTGATAGTCTGCAGTTATAGAATCTCACTTCTTTTTCTACCTTGATTGTCATCAACAGTGTGAAAGGTAGATGCAAGGGCTTTAGCTGACAGGAGGTGGGACTTCTGTGCTTTCGCCTCTAGACTCTATCCTGGCCTCTGGTTGGTCCTGTAAAGAAGGCTGAGCAGCCAGTTTAGTGATTTCTCAACTTCAAAATAGAAGCCTGGAGATAGCCTTCTGCCGCACCCCTCCTCTCTCTCTTGCCAATTTTACTAGCAGTCGCCAAGAACCGTGTGTGGAGAAGCAGGCAGAATGACTCTCTGGGAATCATTTGTTTAGGAGCTCCCAGTGGAGGAATGCATTTTCCTGTACTTCTCTTGTGGTGGCGTGTGCCGTTGTGACTTGGTACTGCTTGTCCCTCTGTAGTACTGAGACCTGTATATAACTCCTCTGGCCCTTTGGGGGTTTTCAACAATAAATTGCTTGCTACGTGGTATTTTCCTCCAAATCCCTGGGAGAGCAGGGCAGTGTGTTAACAATTAGGGGCCTAGATGAACCTCTGCTTCTGGCACTGTGACTAGAGGCATGGTGGGTAAGCCCAGATGAGCCATGTTTCCCACTGCTGCTCAGGCTGCGCATTTGTTGCAGTTGGATGTAACATTAAGAGTCACACTGGAGGCTTGGTTGGAAAGGAGAGAGCACTGCATAATTATTGCTTATGTACAGTTTAAACCTATCAGCCAACAGATGTCAAGTGCAGGAAAAAAGTGCAATAATGTTATTATAATGGCATAATAGTTATCATTATAATAATCAGCTGGCATAGCTTTTGATAAGAGGCAGATCCTGAAATGAGTGCAGGGGGAAGGGTTAACCTTGAACTACAGCACAATGAATGGATGCTTAACCTTGCAGAAGATGCTGTGTGGAGGCAGATGACCCAGGTATGGAGTTGCTACCCTCTGCCTAGCTAGAGGAGCTATGGAGACTTCAGCTGGGATTGTCTACCCTGCAGGTACTATCTTTCTGATGGTGTGATGAGCACACTGTCCTTTGATTTAAGGTGTGCTAGACTGCAGGAATACCATCCTAGTGCCCAGAGCTGTGAGTTCTGGGAAATGCAGATACTTCATCACTGTGGTCTCATTTTGGATTTTCAGAAAACCCAGCCTCATGCCTATAGTTGCAGATGATGAACTTTGTTCACCACAAACTGTGCTCCAAACCTGAGAAGTAGTGGTGCATCTCAGTTTTACATGTATCAATTGTGGTGGGTTGCGCTCACGGAAGACTTTTCTTTCCCAGAGAGCTTACCAGGAGCTGCATTCCCAATTCTGTTTAGGAATGTGGTGGTAAAGGGATTAGGATCAGAGTGGGACTAAGCGATGACCCACAAATGCCGCATTGGGGTATGAGAAAAAGTCTGATTCAGGCAGAGCTGGCTGTGGTTTTTTTTTTGTTTTTTGTTTTTTGTTTTTAAAAAGGGACAGGTCTTGCTCTGTTGCCTAGGCTGGAATGCAGTGGCATAGTCTTGGCTCCCTGCAGCCTCGACCTCCTGAGCTCAAGAGATCCTCCCCCCTCAGCCTCCCTAGTAGCTGGGACTACAGGCATGTGCCACCACACTTGGCTAATCTTTTAATTTTTTGTAGAGATGGGATCTTGCTGTGTTGCTCAGGCTGGTTTTGAACTCCTGGCTTCAAATGATTCTCCCACCTCAGCCTCCTAAAGTTCTGGGATTATAGTTGTGAGCCACCACATCCGGCTGTGGGTGTGACCCCTGACCTTGCCATTCAGTAGTTGGACAAGTTGCTTAACCTCGCTGAGCATCAGCTACCCGTCTGTGTATGTGCTCATTCATTTCCCGTTTGTTTTTCATTAATAGCTCTGTCTATAAAGTACCTGTTACTATTCCTGGCACTAAGTGGTACTCAATAAATACTCCTGCCTCCCTTCATGCCACCCCCCCCACCTGCCTACTCTACAGAATAGTAGGGTAAAGAGAAGATCCTTCTGCTTTCTACAGGGGGAAAATGGCCTTAATTAGAGCTTTATGTGAACTTCTTTAGACGCTGATACTGCTTTTCTGAGCCACAATCTGTAGACTTCCTCAGAAGCTGCCTCATCAGGGGAGACTTTGATATTTAGTATTTGGGTACATCTCTGCTTTATCCAAGGAGTAAAAGAGGGTTTAAAATCTCATCAGGACACGGAATGCCTGCTTCTGCCCCTGTAGCCTTGCCTCCCCTTCTTTCTTCCTTTGGATGGGACACTTGGGGGCACCGCCTGCTCTGGGGATTGCTCATTTCTTTCAGGGGCTGCTGGTTGTTTGGTTCAGTGTCTTTACTGGGGAAAGGCTTTTGTGTTTCTGTCTGCCTGGGCCTTTGCTGGGGACTTTTATTTTGGAAGCCTAGAGCACTCAGACAAGGTGGTATCTTTTTAGACTGTTATTGGCTGTAGGCCAGTTTATCACTATGGCTACCACCAGCCTAAAGAATGTCAGGACAGAAAGTAACTTTTGTAAGAAATTTGGGAGAGAAAGGGGGAAAGGGAGATAGTAGTTTGGCTTAAGGTCACATAGGGAGGAGAACAGCTCTGAGTGGAACCCTTTGATTTGGATACAGCTTCATTTTCCTTCTCTGAAATTTTTTCAGTCAACAAATGTATATAGAACATCTGTTACATTCCAGATACTGTTAGGCCCTGAGATACAGCATGACCAAGTCAGATAGGGTTCCTGCTTAGAGTGTACTGATGCATATGTCACAGTGAGTAAAATTACACTTGCGATAAGTGTATTGAAAGAAAGAGTTGAGAGCATTTGACAAGGATTTGACTTGGTCCTAGGGCTAAGAGGGTATCAGAGAAGGCTTCTTTGAGGAAGTGATGTTCGAGTTAATATTGGAACACCAAACAAGTGTTTACCAAGCAGAGTGACACGAGGTTGAGGAACATTTCAGGCTGAGGGCCTAGATTTGCAAAGGCTCTGGAAGCAGGCAGGGAAGTGGGGGTGGGGGAGTGGGGAGTTGTATGAGGAACTGAAAGTAGAGAGAATGAGAGGAGACAGCTGAGGTTGGAGGGATTGGTGAGGGCAGGTCTTGTCAGCTGTGGCAAGGCATTTTATATTTACCTGGAGAACAGAGGAAGTCTTTGGAGAGTTGGTGGTGGTTTTGGTGGTGAGATGATTGGGTTTGCAGATGAACAGCACCCTCTTGGATATTGGATGGATTTTGTTGAAGGAGTGAAAATGAAGATCAGAAAAGGAACATTACTGTAATAGGTGTTTTCCTTCAGTCAGCTAAATGGTAGTCTTGAGACTAATCCCCTGAAGTGTGGCCTTGTTCCTCCTGATTCATGTGCTCTCTCAGTGCCAGGAGTCAGTGTGTTGTTAGGGCACCTGGCCACTCAGCAGACATGGTGGCCCAGGGTGCCAGCACTTGGCATCTTTCCATCTGCACAGAAAAAGGCCTGGAGGTTTCAGGCTTGTCACATGTTAACGGCTGACAGCTACAGAGTCCTTTGTAACCTGCTGTGTCACCATCCCTCTCTTGGCTGTCACTACTGGGTAAGGGCTACCCCTTTCACCTTGGACCACTTAAGCCACTGACACTGGCAACTCCCAGAGATGTGATGTGCCAAGTTAGCAAAGCCAGCACCTGCGGTTTGTGTAGCATTTGGTTCTGGTTGATGTAGGTGTGCACATGTTCTCTCTTGGCAGCAGCCAATGTCTGGAGGGTCGGAAATGGCTGGAGTTGTTCCTCCCACTGTGTGGCCAGGAAAACTGAGGTACAGGAGTTGTCTGTGGTATAAAGAAGACTGGGTCAGAGTCACATGCTGCCAGACTAAGTGTTAAGTGCATGGTAGGTGGTTATAGACCCTAGACCAGACCCTTTAGTGATAGTGTGGCCTTGCCCACTACCCCTTTCACTTTTTCATCTGGAAGGCCATGCTGCATAGTAGTTAGGAGCTTGGCTCTTGGACTGGGGCTGACTTTAGTTAGAATCTCAGCTTCTCCACTTGCAGGTAGTGTGACCTTGGATTATTTACTTCACTTTTCTACCCAAGTTTTTTTTTTTTTTTTTTTTTTTTGAGACGGAGTTTCGCTCTTGTTACCCAGGCTGGAGTGCAATGGCGCGATCTCGGCTCACCGCAACCTCCGCCTCCTGGGTTCAAGCAATTCTCCTGCCTCAGCCTCCCGAGTAGCTGGGACTACAGGCACGTGCCACCATGCCCAGCTAATTTTTGTATTTTTAGTAGAGA
>PVKV010035878.1:0-10100 GCA_004027835.1 Alouatta palliata
TTTTGGTCATGAAGTCCTTGCCTACGCCTATGTCCTGAATGGTTTTGCCTAGATTTTCTTCTAGGGTTTTTATGGTGTTAGGTCTTATGTTTAAGTCCTTAATCCATCTGGAGTTAATTTTAGTGTAAGGTGTCAGGAAGGGGTCCAGTTTCTGCTTTCTGCACATGGCTAGCCAGTTTTCCCAACACCATTTATTAAAGAGGGACTCCTTTCCCCATTGCTTGTTTTTGTCAGGTTTGTCAAAGATCGGATGGTTGTAGATGTGCGTGTTTCCTTTTATGTTGTTTGTACTTCATAAACATTTTTAAAATTAATCAGTGAATTGAGATGGAAAAGAGTTGGAGGTTTACAAAAATTGTGGGTTTTTTTGTTCATTGTCAATAGAGTTATTAGAAAACATTGACTTTCTATAGTTTTGAAAGTAGTGGCTTTGCCTTGTATATGAAGAAAGTAAAGAAACATAAAAATAAAAAAATGACCTCAAAATATTCTGTGATTACACCCATGTTTGAGAAGGCCGATTTACTAACTCATGGTCTGCTACAAGTAAATGATGATAGCAGTTTAAGTGAAATAGATGAAGATTAAAGAAAGTAAAATATGAAAGTCCTTTATAAGAATCTCTGGGAACACCCCATCAAAAAGTGGGCAAAGGATATGAACAGACACTTCTCAAAAGAAGGCATTTACGTGGCCAAAAAACATATTAAAAAAACTCATCATCACTGACCATTAGAGAAATGCATATCAAAGCCACAATGAGATACCATCTTATGCCAGTTAAAATAGCAATCATTAAAAAGTCAGGAAACAACAGATGCTGGCAAGACTGTGGAGAAATAGGAATGCTTTTATACTGTTGCTGGGATTGTGAATTAGTTCAACCATTGCAGAAGACAGTGTGGTGATTCCTCAAGGATCTAAAACCAGAAATACCATTTGACCCAGCAATCCCATTACTGGGTATATACCCAAAGGATTATAAATCATTATACTATAAAGACACATGCACACATATGTTTATTGCAGCACTATTTACAATAGCAAAGACTTGGAACCAACCCAAATGCCCATCAATGATAGACTGGGTAAAGAAAATGTGGCACATGTACACCATGGAATACCGTGCAGCCATAAAAAAGAATGAGTTCATGTCCTTTGCAGAGACATGGATGAAGCTGGAAACCATCATTCTTAGCAAACTAACACAGGAACAGAAAACCAAACACTGCATGTTTTAACTCATAAGTGGGAGTTGAACGATAAGAACAGATGGACACAGGGCGGGAAACGTCACATGTAGAGAGCCAGAGTAGCCCACCCTCTCTGGGGGAATCAGCAGCAAGGCTGCTATGAACTTTCGGTGAACTCCAGAGAAGTGAAACCATAATAGGGAATGTGTATGTCTCAGAGAAGAGCAGAGAGGCCTAGAAAAAGATAACCAGCTCTCACTGACCTTGCTGCAAAATAGTTGTTAGCCAAAGTATGTTAACTGAAGTATGAGAGTTATAACCACAGGCTGTTCTAAGTAACTGCACCCTCCCTCTGCTATGTGCTTTGTGAACATATAAAATAAAGTACTCTGAGGCAGGTTGAGGCTGAAGAGACTGACATCATCAGCTTTTCGGACCGTCTGGCCCAGCTTTATATACGTCTGTCTGTATGTCTTTATGTCCTGCTGTTCCCTCTTAGGTCTTTGAACCCTTGTGCAGTGTGGGATGCAGCACACACCAATCACACAATGGGGCCTGTTGGAGGTTGGGGGGCACAGGGAGGGAGAGCATTAGGACAAATACCTAATGCATTCAGCATGCAAGACTTAAAACCTAGATGACAGGTTGACAGGTGCAGCAAACCACCATTGCACAGGTATACCTATGTAACAAACCTGCATGTTCTGCACATGTGTCCCCCAAGTTAGAAAAGAAAAGAAATCTCTAGGAAGGAATGTTGACACTAATTACTTTTCCTGGAAATAGAATAATGTAGTCTCCTAAAGCTGGAAATACTCAACTATATCAGTGCTGTTGGAAGATTGATTACAATAAGGATTAATGACTTTGACTAGGAGTAGTTTCAATAAATGGTAGCTATGGAAGTCTGTAGTGGATGAACATAGACAACTCTTGAGAGAAACTTTACTGGGAAAAACAATAGAGAAATGGGCAATAAAAATGAAGAAGAATGTGGGATTTGAGGAAGTTTTCTCTCTTTTTGTATTTCAAAACGAATTTTAGAGTATGTTTCTTTACTGTTAGGAATGATCTATACAAGAAGAAAATGTTTATGAAATGTAATTTTGTTTGCTTGGTTGTGTGTTTAAGCATTAGACAGCTTGATTTATTATCCTTTATGGATGTTTAGCAAATGAATTTTCCTTAGAACTTCTATTCGTGTCTAGTTTTACGGTTAGAGTTGTTTTTTCAGAACTGCTTCAGAAATGTAACACATTAGTGTAATTGAATATGCAGATGATGACCTAAAACTTAAACTATCACACACAGATTTTTAAAATAATTATAACACACATCCACATACTTAGGCCATGTTAAATAGAATTTAATTGTTCCCTCATAATTGTACATATTGCAGTACCTTTGAGAGTAGCGTCATGAATAGCTATGATTTGCTGAGGTACTTACTCTAAAATATCAGGTGTATGAACTTTTTTTTTTTTTTTTTTTTTGAGATGACGTCTCACTCTGTCACCCAGGCTGGAGTGCAGTGGCATGATCTCGACTCACTGCAACCTCTGCCTTCCGGGTTCAAGAAATTTTCCCACCTTAGCCTCCCAAGTAGCCAAGACTACCAGCGCGCACCTGACTCCTTTTTTGTATTTTAGTAGAGTGGAGGTTTCACCATGTTGCCCAGGCTGGTTGTGAACTCCTGAGCTCAGGCAGTCTGCCTGCCTCAGCCTCCAAAAGTGCTATTTGCAATAGCAAAGACTTGGAAGCAATCCAAATACCTGGCCAGGTGTATGAACTTTATAGTTGTTTAGATTCTGGGGAGTAGGGAAGGATTTTGTTCATGAATTTCAGAAAAGCAAACTATTGACACTCTATCACAGGTTATTATTTCCAGATTATAAAGTTCTAAACTATCAAAGCCATGTTTCCCTGTGCCAATAGTGTCATCAGCATGTATTGTATGCTCAATGAGTGTTTGTTGAATGCATGAATAAACAGCTGAAGAGATGAATGAAAGTCATTGATGAATTTCTTTTAAAAAATAAGTTTTTCGTTTTCTGAAAGTAGTAGGTTTCCAAACTTGCCTCTGTATAACGTCTTTTTTTTAACAAAAATGCAAGATTAAGAAATCATTAGTTATAATTATAGCCAAAGATGGAATGATAATATGGATTCAATCTGCTATCATACCTCTTAAAAACACTTGAAAATAAATATTACTTTCACAGCATATTGGAAAACACATGTTTTGGAGGTAGAATTCTTGGATTTCAATGCTCTGTTAAATACTGACTAGCTCAGTGGGCTGGGGACATTTATATGGTCTTTCTGTGCCTTGTTTCTCCTTTTATAGAATCCCTAATATATTACCCACCTCATAGAGTTGTTATGATGACGAACATGAGCTTGACACATGCACAGTGCTTAGAATGACGCATAGTGCCTGCATAAGTCCTGTAAAAGATAGTATTATCATTAAAAAAGGGTTCCCCTCACATAAGAACAAAAGTAATGTTTTCCAGATAGGATGTAGTGCCAGCAAAAGCTTGTTTTTATTGAAAAAGACAATGAGAAGTCGTGGTATATTTCTTTCTATCACATAATACAAGTAACATATTTTTTCTTTTGCCCTGACTGTCAGAAAGTTTGATCTAAATTTAATTCTTTGTAATGATATTATTATTACCATATTTTCTTTCTCGCTTAGTGTTACTCGTTCTGTTTGTAGTTTATTTCTCCTTGTGAAAATAATTATATTTACATTACCTCTTAAAAAATGACCTGAAAACTTAATGAATAGAAGGAATAACTTATAAATGAAGAGATTTTATAAAATAACACTGGTTTTGGACATCTTTTTATTTTATGTATTTGCTGTTTGTCTTAAAGGAATTGTTTCTTTTTTCAGGCCTGAAAAGAAATCTAATGAAAACAACAAGGTATTGTTAAAAGTAAATTATCTAAAACATTATTGTCAAAAAAACACATTACAAAAGGTAAAGTGAGAATCTTTTGTTATAAAGACATTTAGTTAGAAGAAAAATGGCTTAAGGAACAGTGGCCATTGATAATGGCCTTTTAAGAAAAATTTGTTGTTTTAAAAGTGCCTTGGGCTGGGCGCAGTGGTTCACACCTGTAACCCAGCACTTTGGGAGTCTGAGGCAGATGGGTCACAACGTCAGGAGATTGAGACCATCCTGGCCAACATGGTAAAACCCCATCTTTACTAAAAATACAAGAATTAGCTGGATTTGGTGGTGCATGTCTGTAATCCCAGCTACTCAGGAGGCTGAGGCAGGAGAATCACTTGAACCCAGGAGGCGGAGGTTGCAGTGAGCTGAGACTGCGCCTCTGTACTCCAGCCTGGCAACAGAGTGAGACTCTGTCTCAAAGAAAAAAAAAAAAGAAGTGCCTGTGGTTTTGCTCATATAAAAAGATGAATAAATACCACTTCTTTACATCTAGTATATTCTATACATATTTTGAGGACATTTGAAGCAGTATTATTTATCTTACAGGTCAAAAGCCAAATACATTCAGTGGATGATCTTGATGACATAAGTTGGCCATCGGAAGTAGCCTCAGAGGATTATGATTTACTTTACTCTAATTATGAGACTTATATGTTGCTCAGTGAACAACTCGACATGGATTTTAATGGTATGAGTATTACATAAGTAGAAGGCCTTGTATGTATCCTACAGTAATATCCACACACATTGCTTAGCATTGCATCATAGAGCACTGACGTGTGATAATGTTGATCATCTCAGAAATGTGTTTAACGTTAAAACAGACTGAGAAATCATGTATATTGTGTACCAAAGAGCCGTGATAACTCTGTTGTATCTTTCCCAGTGTGAAGGGCAGTCTCAGTCATTTTATTGACTCTGCTTCTCTCCTATGCCTTCCTTTCAGATCAGGTTACCATTCTCTCCTACTCGGAATACTGCAGTAACCTTAGAACTGTTTTTCCTGCTACCTTACTTCCGGAGACCATGGTCTACTCTGAAACTATAATTACTGATTTTTAAAAATTCAGATCTGATGTTGTCTCTTGCTCGTAACTCAGCTTACCACATCCCATTGCTATAAGGTTAAGATTTGAATCCTCAAACTCCCTCCTGCATCGTGTAATACCTTTTTTTCTTTGTGTCCTAGCCATTGTCTTAGATGTTTATTCCTGCAATTGATAGCTTTAGTGAGGTATAACTGCTATATGATAGACTGCATGTATGTAAAATGTGCAGTTTGAGAAGTTTTGGCATATGTTTGCACATGTGAAACCATCACCATAATCAAGAGCAGTAACAAATCCATCATCCATAAAAGTTTCTTCCTGTCCCTTTGTATTCCCTTATTAAGAAACTACTAAATGTTTAAGTATTTGTACTATTTTCCATTCCTATCGGCAGTATTTGACAATTCTCGTCGTTCCATATCATCACGAGCTGTTAGTACTGCTGTAAATTAGTTTTTAGTTTTAGCCATTCTAATGGGTATATGTGTGTGTCATGATGGTGTGAATATGCATTACCCTAAGGACTAAGACTGCTGAACATCTTCGCATGTGCTTATTTGCCACTTGTATATCTTCTTTAGTGACTTGTCTTTTCCAATCTGGATAGCTTATAACGATTTAAAAATTACATAGTTTTTATTCTTATTTGTTGAGTTTTTTTTTTTTTGAGTGTTGGTCAACTTTTTATTTTTTTAATTTTTTTTGTTTTTTTTTAAATATATATACTTTTTATTGCATTTTCGGTTTGGGGGTACATGTGAAGAACATGCAAACATGCAAGATTGTTACATAGGTACACACATGGCAGTGTGATTTGCTGCCTTCCTCCCCATCACCTATATCTGGTATTTCTTATTTGTTGAGTTTTAAGAGGTTTTTTAAAATAGATTTTGGACATTATTTCTTTATTAATTATGCTTTTTGGAATGATTTTTTGCAGTTTGTGGCTTCACTTTTTGTTAATAATATATTAGTGTTTTCATTTTGATGAAGTCTGATACATCTGTTCATTTAATTATGGATTTTGCTTTGTGTCTCATATCTAAAAAAATCTTTGTCCAGCACAAGGCTTCAAAGATTTTCTTCTCTGCTTTCTTGAAGAATTGTTATAGTTTTAAGTTTTACATTTAGATCTGCAATCCACTCTGTGTACACTTTTGCATGTGGAGTGAGGTGTGGATGCAAGTTCATTTTATGGATGTGGATATCTAATCGTTCCAGCAGCATATGTTGAAAAGGCAGTCCTTTCTCCATGACACTGCCATTGTGCTTTTGTGAAAAATAAGTTGGCTGTACGTCTGTGGGTCTATTTCTGGACTGTTTGCGTGTTCCATTGATCCACATATTCTTCCAGAGTTTAACTGATAAACCAATCATAAGTTGAAAATCCACTTAATACCCCAATAAACCCATCATACATTTGAAACATTCTATGTAGAATCATCTTAAATTGGGGACTGCCTCTATCTGGCTTTCTTCATGTAGGACTAGCATCCCTAATCCAAAATCAGAAATTCTCCAAAATCCAAAATTTTTTGTGTGCCAACATGATGCCACAAGTAGAAAATTTTACACTAGACCTCAGGTACACAAACTTTTATTTGCAAATTTACTAAAAGTATTCCACAAATTTACCTGTAAGCTCTGCGATAAGGTGTATGTAACATAAGTTATTTTGGGTTAGACTTGGTTCCATCCTTAAGATATCTCATTATATATGTGCAAATATTCCAAAACCAAAAACACTTTGATACCAGACACTTTGAGAGATACTTCCCCTGTAACAGTATCACACTGTTTTGATTACTGCAAATTTATACTAAATTTTGACATCAGCCCTTCAGTTTTCTTCTTTTTTAAGGGTTATTTTGACTATGCCGAATCTTTTGTATTTCCGTATTAGTTTTAGAATCAGATTGTTAGTATTTTTAAAAGCCTGCTGTCTTTCTGGGAATTAGACTGAGTTTGTGTTGAATGTGTACATTAATTGGGGGAGGATTGATGTTCTAATGATAATGCATTTTTCCACTCCTGTGAAATTGTTTCTATTGATATAGGTTAAATTTAATTTTCTCAGTAATATTTTGTAGTGTTAAAAATACGTAGTTTCTATTTTTTTTTTTTTTTTTTTTTTTTTGAGACAGAGTCTCACTCTGTCACCCAGGTTGGAGTACAGTGATGTGATCTTGGCTCACTGCAACCTGCACCCTTGGGGTTCAGGTGATTCTCCTACCTCAGCCTCCTGAGTAGCTGGGATTATAGGCACTGTACCCAGCTAATTTTTGTATTTTTAGTAGAGATGGGGTTTCACCATGTTGGCCAGACTGGTCTTGAACTCCTGACCTCAAGTGATCCTCCCAGCTTAGCTTCTCAAAGTGCTGGGATTACAGGCGTAAGCCACTGCTCCCAGCCTTGATGTTTCCATATTTTATCTGATTCATCAGTATCTCATTTCTTTATGAAGTTGTAAATGATATATATTTTTTAATACATATATATATTTTATTGCATTTTAGGTTTTGGGGTACATGTGAAGAACATGCAAGATTGTTGCATAGGTACACACATGGCAGTGTGATTTGCTGCCTTCCTCCCCATCACCTATATCTGACATTTCTCCCCATGCTCTCTCTCCCCAACTCCCCACCCCCCGCTGTCCCTCCCCTTTTCCCCTCGACAGACCCCAGCGTGTGATGCTCCCCTCCCTGTGTCCATGTGTTCTCATTGTTCTATATCCAGGACTTGAACTCAGACCTGGATCAAGCAAACCTAATAGACATTTACAGAACTCTCCACCCCAAATCCACAGAATATAAATGATACTTTTAAAAATTTCAGGTTGATTGTTTGTAGCTAGTATATGAAAATACAGCTGATTTTTGTATGTTGACTTTTGGATCCTCCAGCCTTGCTAACTTACTTATTAGTTCTAGTACCTTCTTTGGAAGATTTGATCAGATTTTATACACACAAGAAAGATTATCAAATCTTTTTATTCTCAAACTACTGTCTTTAGATAGGAAATCTTTTAGACTTGTGGCAAAATAGTCTCTGTTGCAGTTAGTTAACTCTGCCATTGTAGTCTGAGAGCAGCCAGGGAGGATACATACATTAATGAACACAGCTGTGTTCCAATAACACTTTATTTACAGAAAGAAGAAGCTGGCCCACAGGTTGTAGTTTATCTGCCCCTATTATGTGATCATGGCTGTGAACAATGACAGTTTTACTTCTTCTTTCCAACCTGGATACCTTTTATTTCTTTTTCTTGTCTGACAGCACTGGCTAGAATCTTTAGCACAGTGCTTACTAAAGTTTTGATTGCAGACATTCCTATGTTGTTCCTGATATGGGGAAAGCATTCAGTTTGTTGTGGTGATAGATGTTAGTTGTAGGTTTATCATAGATGCATTGTGTCACGCTGATGAAGTTCGTTTGTATTCTCAGGTTGCTGAGAGTTTTTTTTTTTTTTTTTTAATCAAGAGTGAAGTTGAATTTTATCAAATGCCCTTTATCTACTGAGATAATCATATGGTTCTTCTCTTTTAGTTTTTTAATGAGGGGAATAACTGATATTTTAATGTTAAACAAAGATTGCATTTTAGAGTAAATCCCATTTGCTTTGGATGTAGGCTTTTAAAAAGTATATCATTGGGGCCAGACACGGTGGCTCATGCTGGTAGTTTCAGCACTTTGGAAGGTCGAGGCAGGAGGATTGCTTGAAGCCAGAGTTTGAGACCAACCTGGGTAACAATGACCCTATATTTATTTGTATTCAGTTTGCCAAAATTTTGTTTAGATATTTTTAAAAGACTATTTTAATGTAGTTGTAGGTTCACAGCTACATTGAGAGTAAGGTACAGAGATTGTCCGTGTACTTCCTGTCCCCAGCCATGGATAGCCTCGCCCATTATCAGTATCACTCACTAGGGTGGTACAATATATGATTGATGAACCAAAATGGCATGCCATAATCATCCAAAGTTCATAGTTTATATTAGTGTGCACTCTTGGTGTTGTACATTCTGTAGGTTTGGAAAGGACATATATTCATCATTATAGTATTGTACAAAGTATTTTTACAGCTCTAAAACTCCTTTATGTTTCACCTATCTGCCCTTTCCTGCCCTCCTTAACCCCAGGTAACCACTGATCTTTTTACTGTATCCATAGTGTTGCCTTTTTGAGGATGTCATATAGTTGAAATCATACAGTGCATAGCTTTCAGATTGGCATCTTTCACTTAGTAATATGCATTTATGTTTCCATCACATCTTCTCATGACCTGATACCTCATTTCTGTTTAGCATTGAATAGTATAGTTCATTGTATGACTGTACCAGAGGCTGTTCATTCACCTATTGCAGGGTATCTTGGTTGCTTCAAAAACTGGTTAAATTTTTTGTCAATGTTCATGAGGGAATTTTCTTTTTTGTAATATCGTTTGGTTCAGGGTAATAGTAGCATTGTAGAATGAGTTGTGTTATATTTCTCCTCTTTATATTTGTGGGGAGAGTTTGTGTAAAATTATATTATGTCTCCCTAAAATGTTTGATAGAATTCACCAGCATAGCTGTCTGGGCTTGGAGTTTTCTCAACTTTATTTTCTTTTGTAGATATAGGGTGATTTGGGTTATCTATTTCTTCTTGATTGAGCTTTGGTGATTTTTCTCTTTCAAGGAATGTGTCCATTTAACCTAAGTTGTCATGGTTAGTTACATAAAGCTCAAACTATTATCTTGCTATTCTTTTAATATCTGTAGAATTTATAAAAATGTCACATTGGGCCAGGCGCGGTGGCTCATGCCTGTAATCCCAGTATTTTGGGAGGCCAAGGCGGGTGGATCACCTGAGGTCAGGACTTTCAGACCAGCCTGGCCAACATGGTGAGA
>PVKV010035879.1:0-16317 GCA_004027835.1 Alouatta palliata
TCTGTGTGTGTGTGTGTGTGCATACATCACGTAGGCCTGCAGGCATGTGCACCTGCGCTGTGTGTGTGTGTGCATACATCACGTAGGCCAGCAGGCATGTGCACCTGTGTTGTGTGTGTGTGTGTGCATACATCACATAGGCCAGCAGGCATATGTGCCTGTGCTGTGTGTGTATGTGTGTGCACATCAAGTAGGCCAGCAGGCATGTGCACCTGTGCTGTGTGTATGTTGTGCACATCATGTAGGCCACCATCCAGGGTGGTGGCGCCTGGGTGGTGCAGGTGCACAGGTCAACAAGTGTGGAGACCCTGCTGCTCAAATGCAGTCCTGCATGGACGCGGAGAGAGCCAAGACCACAGTAGGTGGCAGAGACGTCAGCCAGGCCCTTCCACGGCCACCTCAGGAATCCAAGGGGGATTCCAACTGCTCAGTCTGACTCCACCTGACATAATTTGGTACAAGTGCTTATGCATATTCTGACATACAAGGTTTAAAAAAACTGAGAAAGAAACTACACTGGCCAGATGCAGAGGCTCATGCCTGTAATCCCAGCACTTTGGGGAGGCCAAAGCAGGAGGATCACTTGAGCCCATGAATTCGAGACCAGCCTGTGAAACACGGCAAGAGCCCATCAGAGCGCTGAGGCCTACCCCTGTGGCTGCCTGGCTGGCCAAGTGCACTGACACATCTACTCCTATGAAGCTGCACCCTTTAATCACAGACCCCACGGCACACACAACCCAGCGGCTCCAAGTGCACCTGTTAGTGCCTCAACGCTCTGATGAAGACTCAGGGCAGAGAAGCCCAGGAGGCACCCCTGTGGGAACCACACGCATGGAGCTGCTCACCTGGGCAGCCCCCTCCTCCAGTTCCCCCAGCTCCCCCAAACTCCAGGCTCCGCCAGTCCTCCGAGCCCCCCAGCCCCACCAGCTCCCCCAGAACCTCTGGCTCCCCCAGCACCCTCAGCTCCGCCTGCTCTGCTTTCTACTTCTGCATCTCTGAGCTCCTGCAGGGTCGCTTGGTGCTGGCGCTGCAGGAGCAGGACCTCGGCGCCCACCCTGTCCAGGGCTCCAGTCCTCTCTTCCTCCAGCAGGCATCTCTGATTGCACAGGGCCATGACCAGCTCCTCCTGTCCAGGAAATATCTAGACATGCCACATCCCCACACGGGGCACAGAAGATGTTTGGGGGAAACCCCGCAAGAGCTGAGGCAAGGGACTGAAGCATCAGCATGTCCCCATATAAACACAAAATTAGAGATATAGGTACATAGTTATTCCTAAATATAATCATATGTAATCACACAGTTATTCATATATAATCACAAATAAATACATCTATATAGTCATACAATCTTACTAAGTCTCAGGTGAAGAAATATAAGACTGAAGTGGCATTGGAAAAGAGGTGACCCTAAGGCAAGATGCTCTGGTCCTCTGTCATGCCCGCATAAGGGTTGTTGGATGACACCTAGGCTGTGTGACAGTGTCACTGCTGTGAAAGTGCCTGCTGTTTAGCCAGCTAGGGAAGAAGATGTCCAAGATGGCCAAGACGTCTCCTTCCTCAGGGGAGCGAGGAGAAAACTCAACTTCTACAAGCTCTTGTGGTAGGCCTGATGGCTGCCAGGGAGGCCCAGACATCTGGGGACTTAATTGTCTCTATGTGGTGCTTCAGCGGTCATGTTCCATGGCTACTTTCAAGTTCTGCTTCTGCACCTGGTTCTTCTTTTTCTTAGAAGATAAGAATTAGTAATAGCAACATAAATCTCAGTGACCTTGTTATTTCTTAACAAGTATGAAAAAAGTGCTGACGCCTCAGGTTTTCTCGCCTCAGCTTCTTCAAAGTCCTGGGCATCCTATCTCCAAGAGACGTGATTTACCTGACCCTACCACTGACCACCATTAATGTCATCCTAGCTGCCCTACCCTCTGCTTTGTACTCAATAAAAGTCAGAGTGTCCAGGCACTCGAGGCCACTGCTGGTCTCCATGCTGTGGGTAGCAGTGGACCCCTGGGCCCAAACTCTCTTTTCTCTGTCTCTGTGTCCTGTGTCTTTTATTTCCAGTTTCTCTTCTCCACACCAGCAGAGAGGGATTCACGGGATCCTGTAGGGCTGGACCCTACAGGAAGGTAAACATGTTCCACACGCTTCCTGGACTAAATCAGGCCATGGTTTGAAATACACACTTCACGTGTGAGATACATGTTCCTCCTTTCTGAATATTCTTTCAGAACTTCATTTTAAATCCACAGCTTGGGAACAAGTGCTATTCTCCAAAGCATAGCACTAGAGAGCCATGAATTCGAGACCAGCCTGGGAAACACGGCGAGAGCCTATCAAAGCATTGAGGCCCAACCCTGTGGCTGCTGCCTGCCTGTCTGCTTGTGATCACAGTCCTCAGATGCCAGTATCAGTTTCCTTCCTTGGGACTGGAAGGAAACTGACGCTGGCATCTGAGAACTGTGGTTCACATGGAGGGCAGCTCCCAGCAGCATCAAACTCCTGTCTAAATTTTGTCCAGAAAGACAACATGGCTCTAGCCTCTCTCAACAGGCACATCCCAAGCTGGGAGCAGTGGCTCACGCCTGTAACCCAACTACCTGGGAGGCCAAAGCAAGAGGATCTCTCAGGCCCAGGAGTTCGAGACTAGCCTGGGCAACACAGGGAGACCCTGTCTCTTAAAAAACAAACAAGAATCAAACCAAAAATACACATCCCCAGGACTCCCCTGACACCTGGTGAAGACAAGGACAGTACAGAGGCCCCACACAGGCAACTGGCTGCACTTCGCTCAGGACAGGGGGGACCAAGACAGTACACAGGGGCCTCAGACAGGCAACTGGGTGCACCTCGCTCAGGACAGGGGGGACGAAGACAGTACACAGGGGCCCCAGACAGGCAACTGGCTGCACCTCGCTCAGGACAGTAGGAACAAGGACAGTACACAGGGCCCCAGACAGGCAACTGGCTGCACCTCGCTCATGACAGTAGGAACAAGGACAGTACACAGGGCCCCAGACAGGCAACTGGCTGCACCTTGCTCAGGACAGGGAGGACGAAGACAGTACACAGGGGCCCCAGACAGGCAATTGGGTGCACCTCGCTCAGGACAGGGGGGACGAAGACAGTACACAGGGGCCCCAGACAGGCAACTGGCTGCGCCTCGCTCATGACAGTAGGAACAAGGACAGTACACAGGGCCCCAGACAGGCAACTGGCTGCGCCTCGCTCAGGACAGGGGAGGGGCCTGAACGTGCTCTGCTTTCCAGGAATTCCCCCGAGATCCCACACTCAGACCACACAAAACAGCCTGGGCCAGGTGCAGAGGCTCACGCCTGTAATCCCAACACTTTGGGAGGCTGAGGTGGGCAGATGACCTGAGGTCAGGAGTTCAAGACTAGCCTGACCAACGTGGAGAAACCCTGTCTCTACTAAAAATACAAAAAATTAGCTGGGTGTTGTGGCACATGTCTACAATCCCAGCTGCTTGGGAGGCTGAGGCAGGAGAATCGCTTGAACCCAGGAGGCAGAGGTTGTGGGGAGTCGAGATTGTGCCATTGCACTCCAGCCTGGGCAACAAGAACAAAACTCTGTCTCAAAAAAGAAAAAGCCTGAAACATAACACGAAACCCTCACAGCGGCTAAAGGTGACACCTTTCGCCTTCTGTTCTTAAACACGGCTGAGTGACAGCAAACAATAAACCCATGCTTTGGAGCCTGAGTGCTGTTACCCACAGTCAGGTAGGAGGAAGCCCTCCCTGGGCACGCTTGTATAGGGAAAGGAACATGTCCACCTGGCACATCTGTGTTTATCCAAGCTTGTAATTCCCTAGCTTGTCATTTGGAATATGAAGAAATGTCTGACAAGGCACTGATCTGTATCATCAGCTCCAAACACAGGCACTCACACGCGCATACATGTGACACAGACACCTGCACAGGCGCACACAGACGCTCACGCGTGCATACACGTGACACAGACACCCGCACAGGCGCACACAGATGCTCATGCCCGCATACACGTGACACAGACACCTGCACAGGCACACACAGATGCTCATGCGCACATACATGTAACACAGACACCCGCACAGGTGCTCACACGCGCATACATGTGACACAGATACCCACACAGGCACTCACGCACGTACACATGTGACACAGACACTTGCATAGGTGCAGACGCTCACACAGACATACACGTGACACAGACACCCGCACAGGTGCTCATGCGCGCATACATGTGACACAGACACCTGCACAGGCACACACAGACGCTCATGCGCACATACATGTAACACAGACACCCGCAGAGGCACTCACGCGCTCATACATGTGACAGGCACCCACACAGGCACAGACACGCATGCATACATGTGACACAGACACCCGCACAGGCACGTATGCACACATGTGACACAGACACCTGCACAGGCGCACACACTCACACGCACATACATGTGACACAGACACCCACACAGGTGCAGATACTCATGTGTGCACATGTGACACAGACACCTGTATAGGCACACACAGACGCTCACGCGCGCATACATGTGACACAGACACCTGCACAGGTGCAGATGCTCACGTGTGCACACATGTGACACGGACACCTGCATAGGCACACACAGACGCTCACGCGTGCATACGTGACACAGACACCTGCACAGCCGCAGATGCTCCCACGCACACACATGTGACACAGACACCCGCATAGGCGCACACAGATGCTCACACGCACATACATGTGACAGACACCCACACAGGCACACACAGACGTTCACCCACGCATACATGTGACACAGACACCTGCACAGGCGTACACAGACGCTCACGCGCACATGCGTGAAACACCTGCACAGGCGCACACAGACGCTCACACATGCATACATGTGATAGGCACCCACACAGGCGCAGACGCTCACGTCTGCATAAATGTGACACAAACACCCGCACAGGCGCTCACACGCCCCTACATGTGACACCTGCGCAGGCGCAGACGCTCACGTGCACATACATGTGACACACCTGCACAGACACACATAGGCACTCATGCGCACAGGCGCACACACGCACATACATGTGACACAGACACCTGCACAGGCGCACACAGACGCTCAGGCACGCATACATGTGACACAGACACCCGCACAGATGCACACACTCACGCGTGGATACATGTGATAGACACCCTGCACAGGTGCAGGCGCTCACACACACATACATGTGACACAGACACCCGCACAGACGCACACACTCACGCGTGGATACATGTGATAGACACCCTGCACAGGCGCACACAGGCGCTCAGGCACGCATACATGTGACAGACACCCGCACAGATGCACACACTCACGCGTGGATACGTGATAGACATCCTGCACAGGTGCACACAGGCGCTCAGGCACACGTACATATGACACAGACACCCGCACAGGTGCAGACGCTCATGCGCACATACATGTGACACACCTGCACAGGTGCACACAGGCACTCACACATTCATGTGACACACCTGCAAAGGCGCACACAGATGCTCACGTATGTGTACATGTGACAGACACCCACACAGACACACACACACATGCGTGGATACATGTGATAGACACCCTACACAGGCGCTCACACACACATACATGTGACACGTGGTGGAAACACACGGGCGGCAGGGAGAGGCTGCCCTGGACTGGGGCCAGGCCCCGGCACCTTACCTGGTGCGCTCCCTGCAGCTGGTGAGCCACGGTCCTAGCGAGCTCCGGGCTCGTTTCAGCTCGCGGGCCGTTCCGCACAGACTGCAGCTCCCCGTCATGTTTCTGCTTCAGTTTCTCCAACTCTTGAGTCAAAATCGTTTGGTGAAGAGAGTCCTTTTTCCGCAGTTGCTCCTCAAAGTCTACTCGTAAGAGTTCTAGGGCCCGCCTGTGCTCCTTACGGATGGTCTGAATTTCAGACAGGTAACAGGATTCCAAAGAATCCAGGCTTGACAGATGTCTGGTCTCCAGAGCACTGAGGTCAGCAGCGTGTTTCGTCTGCAGTTCAGCCACACGCGCAGCCAGCAGAGCCCCCTGCTTGCTCTCTAAGGAGGCTGTCAGCTCACCCAACGCGGCCTGGTGTCTGGCCTCGAGCTCTGCCGTCACCGACAGAAGCTGCTGCTGGTGTCTCTCCTGGAGGAGCTGCAGCTCCCGGGCGTGCTGCTCCTGGGCCTCTCGCAGGAAAGCATCTTGCTCCGCACTGAATTTCTCGGTGATCTCTTTACGTTCCTCTAAAAACCTACGGCAACAGTGAACACAGGACAAGTAAATACGCACCCAGGAAGCACTGACCTTGCAAAAGCCAAATCAGTTTCCTACAAGGAACACCACTGCAACTGTTCTGGATTTTAACTGCTCTTACGCCTTCTCCCTCTACCACCAGAAATACTAAGTGGGAGAGTGAAGCAGCCCCATGAAACCAGAGGAGGCCAAAGGCCAAAGGCCAGAGCCATGGGAGTCACCAGGCCATAGACCACACGGAGGACTCAGTACCTTTGGCAAGAGCCAGCGCACACACATCCCCACCAGAGCCACACGTGGCAGGCACAACCAACCCCCTACTCACGCCAGGGCGTCTGAGTCAGCTCCCAAGCAAGAATCCCAAGGAGATCTCTGCTCCTCAAAAGGGAAGGGGCACTGCCCATGGGTGCCCATGGGGAGGGGCGAGACCTGAGAACTCCATGGCAGGTGAATTAAGGAGATGCAGGCAGCACTCAGGGCCAAAGACAGAGGCAGTGAGAGTGCTAACAGAAGGACCAGCTCCCATCAGGAGGCCAAACAGGCTGGAGCTGGAGGGTCCTGCAAAGTGCCAAGGCCTCCAAAGGGTGTTGGTGACACAGAACAGATGGCAAGAGGAAGGGGCACCTCTGCGCCTGGAAGCCTCTCCCAGTCACTTTCTAAAGCTCGAAAACTTTAGGGACAAGTGTGCATGCTTCAGAAAAAAATGCGTATTTTTAAAAGTCACCTGTTGAAGTAAAAAAAAAAAAAAAAAAAACACAAAAAAAACGCTTAGTGGATAAACTGCATGTCCTTATGACACCTTATAAATGAGATTTAGCTTCTGCTGTTCAAATCTCAAAACATGCAAAGAACAGAGATGATGACTGATGCCCACCCCACCCCGACACCACCCAGGGAGTGCAACCTTGGGGAGACCAGAGGCGGTGACTTGTTCCAGCTCCTCCTGACCTTTTCACCCAGTGGAGCCCACAGCTGCTCCTCCTAGGAGGTGCCCTTTACCCTCCACGGTGTGTGGCCTCACAGGGACTGCAGATGGTACCACAGCAAACCCACCTGCTCCGGGCCAGCATCAGCTGCAGGGCACAGTCCTCCTTCACACGGAGTGCGGCAAGCTCCCCATCCTGGGCTGCGGGTGGCTCCCGCCCACAATGGCTGCAGCGCAGGGCTTCGTCTGCCATGAGCTCCTGTTCCAGCTGCTGCAGGCGGCCCTGCTGCTCTGTCAAGGACCTCTCCAGATCTAGGATCTGGGCTGCCTGCTGGTCCTGAAGCTGCCTCATTTCAGCTTCTCGAAGCTCAAACTTGTTTACGATGGACTGTTTCTCAGATTTAGCCTTTTCTCTCAGCTCAAGAAGCATCATTGCTAATTTCTCCTCAGCTTCCCGCTGTAGCTCCTCCCTTGTAACTTCCCAGTCCACTTCTTTTTTTTTGAATTCCTGTTTCATCAGCTGAATCTTCTGCATAGCATTGTTTAGTTCTTCCTGGTGGTCTTCAACTAAACCGTGCTTTACCTACAGACAACATAATTTTATCTAAGAGGAAAGAAGCTAATGGAAAAGGTGACTGGAAGAGACAACCCAAACCCAACTCTGAAGACGGGGAACTTCCACCGCACACACACCCATTACGCTGCACACAGCAATGGGAATGATTCTCATGTTGATGGGAATGGAAGAAACCTGAAGTGAGCAAATTCTAAAACTAAATAAAATGCCTCCTACATTCCGGCACCGCAAACCGACTGTTCTTTATTTCTGGAGCCCGTGGCCTCGACAACGACCGAAGCTGAAGGCACGCACATCAGCCAAGCAAAGGCAGTGGCCGGAGGCCTTCTTTGTTCCGACCAAGACCAGCGGCAGGACTCAGATCGGCCACAGGCCTCCCACAGGGGAACACCAACCCCACAGAAAGCACGGACCACCTGCAGCAAGCAGGACCAGACACGAGGAGGCGAGAGTAGCCGACGGTGTGATGCTGCCGATCTGTACAAGGTCAACGCCAGGACACAGAAAGACCTAGAGCAAGGGGATGAACTGCAAGGTTCACTGTAAAGGATCCTGTGCAGAGGGGGATGAAGAAGAATGCAGAAGGTAAATATTCTCATCTTTTCCTTTTTTTTTTGACACAGGGTCTGGCTCTGTTGCCCAGGCTGGAGTACAGGGGCACCATCACAGCTCATTGCAGCCTCGAACTCCTGGGCTCAAGCGATCATTTATAGAGACAGGTTTTGCATGTTGCCCAGGCTGATCTCGAACTCCTGGGCTCAAGCAAGCCGCCTGCCTCAGCCTCCCAAAGTGCTGCAATTGTTACAGGCATGAGACACCGTGCCTGACTTCCTGACTTTCAAAGAAGAAGAAAGCAGGTCAATAAACTACTGAACCCATCAATTAGAAACAAAAGAACCTCAAAAAGGCATGTAAGATTGACCTCAATTCCTTATTTAAAAATAAGTTATTGTTATTAAAGTTTAGGGTCCTACATCTGGTGATGCCTGTGCAGGTCGTCAGATCAGCCCTCCAGAGATGACGACTATGAACTGAATAAAACGTAAAAAACCCTGAAAGTCGTGGTGAGAACCACAGGCAGACAGACCGTGGAGAGGGCTGCACACTCAGAAGAAAGAAACGGCACTGGGTCATTTCTCTTTTTCGAGCTTTTCAGTAAGAGTAGGATCTGTCCGTGCTCCACTCTGAAATCCCATAATCCCTCTTGTGTAACCAGAGGAACTCGAGAGGGAGGGGGGAAAGAGAGCTGCAACGCCTGAGAGTGAACCCGCCCAAATCTCAGGCTGACCCCAACCGTATGTTCACGGGGCAGACTCCAGAAGCAAACCGGCTAAAGCTACAAAACCTGAATTAACAGCACGCTGCAGCCCAGCATAGCAGGGGAGCATGGAGTCTGAAGTCAGCCGAGTTAACTGTCTGCTGCAACAGAAAACCACCACTCTTTGGAGGAGCAACACAGAACCCAGAGTCTCCAAATCTATCACTCACAGTGTCCAGGATGCAACCCAAATGTGGCTAACACATAAATAAGCAGGAAAACGTGAACCCTGCTGAAGACAAAACGCAATCATGGAAACCAACACCAAGGCAAAAACAGACCATAAAATTTGCAAAGAAGGGTTTTAAACATCTTGAAATCCTGAACGAAATAACCTGTCACCTCACTTTCTTATGCAGCAAAAATACTCCTTAAGAAACAAGGTAAAGCTGGGCATGGGGGCTCACGCCTGTAATCCCAGCACTTTGGGAGGCCAAGGTAGGCAGATCACCTGAGGTCGGGAGTTGAGACCAGCCTGGCCAACGTGGAGAAACCCCTCCTCTACTAAAAATACAAAATTAGCTGGGTGTGGTGGCACATGCCGTAATCTCAGCTACTCAGGAGGCTGAGGCAGGAGAATCGCTTGAATCTGGGAGGTGGAGGTTACGGTGAGCCAAGATCATGCCATTGTACTCCAGGCCTGGGTAACAAGAGAGAAACTCTGTCTCAAAAAAAAAAAAAAAAAAAAAACAGAATCAAGGTAAAATGAAGACTTTCCAAAAACCAGAGAAGATGTGTGCAGTACAACAAGCAATGCTGAAGGAGGTCCCTCAGGCTGAAGACACCAAACACACACTCACATCTTCAGGGAGAAACAAAGAGCACCAGAAATGACAAGTCGAAGGCCATTCTTCCTCCTTTCTTTGAGACACATGTTTTCCAAAGCAAATCTCCTGACACTGCATGGTGCTTACATGGGGGGGTGGGTGTGATGTCCATGAAAACTAGCACAGAAGACAAAGGGGAGGTAACGGAAGCACCTGTGCAGTTAGAAGTCACGGTTTAGGAAAAGCGCACCATGGTGACCTAGGTAGACTGTGCTGATAAAAGACAAAGTTAAGAATGTGTATTCTTTTTTTCTCTTTCCTCTGAGACGGAGTCTTGCTCTGAAGTGCACCTAGGCTGGAGTATAGTGGCAGTGATCTTGGGTCACTACAACCTCTGCCTCCTGGTTTCAAGTGATTCTCCTGCCTCAGGCCCCCAAGTAGCTGGGATTACAGGCATGCACCACCATAGTCGCCTAATTTTTGTATTTTTTGTTAGTAAAGACAGGGTTCCCCACGTTGGCCAGGCTGGTCTCAAACTCCTGACTAAGGTGATTCACCCACCTCCCAAATTGCTGGGATCACTGGCCTGAGCCACCGTGCTGGGCCAAGAATGCGTATTCTAATCCCTGGAGCAACCATTAAAAACATAATGCAAAGAGGAATAATTTAATAGTCAACAGACACATTAAAATCAATTATAGAAAATATTCAAATAATCCAAAAACACAAGAAAAAAGGAAAAGCAGAACCATGACCACCAGATGAATCTCACAGAAAACAAACAGTAAAATGGAAGACCTAAGTCAACCACATCAGTAATTACACTAAACATTAACAGACTCAGCACTGTAACTAAAAGGCAAAGATGACCAGAATGGATTTAAAAACGCTAACTATATGCTGTCCACATAAAATGCACTTTACTTTGAATAGATTAAAAGTAGGCCGGGTGCAGTGGCTCACATCTGCAATCCCAGCACTTTGGGAGGCCAACCAAGGCGGGTGGATCACTTGAGCCCAAGAGCTTGAGACCAGCCTGGGCAACCCGACACAACCCCTTCTCTACAAAAAACACAAAAATTAGCTCAGAATGGTGGTGCACATCTGTACTCCCAGTTACTTGGGAGGTTGAGGTGGGAGGATCCCTTGAGCCTGGGAGGCAGAGGTTGCAGTGAGCCAAGACTGCGCCACTGCACTCCAGCCAGGGCGACAGCCTGTCTCAAAAAAAAAAAAAAAGTAAAACACATAAAAAAAGACACACCAGAAAAAATGCACATGGAGGCTGGAATGACTATATTGATAAAAGATGAGGCCGGGCATGTTGGCTAACAGCTGTAATCCCAGCACTTTGGGAGGCTGAGGTAGGCAGATCATGAAGTCAGGAGTTTGAGACCAGCCTGGCCAACATAGTGAAACCTCATCTCTACTAAAAATACAAAAATTAGCTGGGTGTTGTGTTGTGTGCCTGTAATACCAGCTACTCAGAAGGCTGAGGCAGGAGAATCATGGGAACCCAGGGGGAGGAGGTTGCAGTGAGCTGAGATTGCACCACTGCACTCCAGCCTGGGTGACACAGCAAGACTCCGTCTAAAGACAAACAAACAAACAAACAAAAAAAGTCACTTGGGCAAATCTGTCTTGAGCCAACAGTGCCAGAGAATGCCACATGCTGGTGGCTGAGGGCACAGCCGGCACACGACTACTGGCCCATGCGCCACCTGCTGGGCTCCCCACAGGGCTCCACCCTCATCTCTATTTTGCTTGAAGTCCTTACCAACACCTGAGTTTACCAAATAGCATGAGACCAGACTTGCAGGTCACAACAGCTTCCAATGAAGCTGTCTCTCGACGGAGAATGAAAATCCAAAGACATTCATAGGGAGGAGCAGAGGGATGGGAGGAGCAGGACACAAACGGAAACGAAAACACAGTGGCAAGCATGAGGTGCAGTCAGAACACACGTGATGAGACATGACATCTCGGTTCACTTTAACGCCACTGCTCCAGCCCGAGATGGACCCTGAGCTGCCCTGGCTATAACCAAGCCCGTCGGGCTGTCTGGAGGCTGCTTCGCATCGCTTTGTCAACCCTTGTGACGGCACGGCACTGACTTCACACTCACAAAGGGTGAGCAAGGGCGTCAGAGGGCACCTCTTCCACGGGTGCAAGACAGCACAGGAAGAGCCTGGGGAACAGGGATGCAGTTTAAGACTTGGGGTGAGCATCAGAAGCCAGCTGCAGGCTCATGCCTCCTCCTGGAGCCCTCTGAGGACACCTGGACAGTTTCCCTAAGAAATTCTGACTCACAGGGCTGAGTGCAGTGGGCTGGGAGGCCAAGGTGGGCAGATCACGTGAGGTCAGGCATTTGAGACCAACCTGTCCAACAAGGCAAACCCAACTCTATAAAAACTACAAAAACTAGCCGGGCATGGTGGCACACATTTGTAATCCCAGCTACTCAGGAGATCGCTTGAAATGGGGAAGCAGGTTACAGTGAGCCGAGATCATGCCACTGCACTCCATCCTGGGCAACAGAATGAGACTCCGTCTCAAAACAAGACAGACAAAAGAAATCTTCACTCAGAACTTTGCTTTTGCCCCTGTGCTGACCCTGACAAAATTCTATCCAACCACCACCCACGACTGGCATTGCCAGGAATAGTTTCAAGAATTTATGGGACTCTCGCCCTTACAAGTGAGGCACGTATAGCAGTGGGCTGTCCCCAGGGTACCCCTTGATACACGAGGACACACGCCTTCCAAGCTCAAGAGAGCGAGGACTCGGGCAGAAGGCGCCGGGCTGTGGAGTCACTACTCACCTTCTCCAAGTCCTCCTTCAGAAAGATTTCATGCTGCAACTTCTCGTACAAATTCCTATTTTCTATTTTTAGGAGTTCAATTTCTTCCTTGAGCTCAGTATGAAGAAGCGAAAGTTTAACCTTGTGTTCCGTTTCCAGACCCAAGACTCTGGCTGCCACCTCTGTGTCAGCCTCCACGGCCCCGTCCTGGAGATGTACCCAGGGGAGCTCTGCGTGGAAAAGGAGCAGGGAAGACAGTCATACTGGTACCAGCCCTCGAGGGACCCACAGGCTGCACAGTGACCTAGAAATGCTTCTGATCACAGACACCGTAGATTTCCAAGTTCTGCGCTGACTCAGTCATGGAAGTAGACACTGCTCTCTCAAGTGTCCCCTCCCTTTTGGGAGACCTCCATGCTGCCCCAGCATAGCACCATCCTGAGTCACGGGATGTCCTGGGCCCACACAGCAGCTGCCCAGCCAGCCCAGGCTACTCCTTCAGGTCAGGTGTGACAAGTAACGCTCCATGAGTTCCTGAGTGAGCCTCATGCCTGGGACCCGATGTGGGCACACGTGTGTTACTCAGGGTCTCCGAGTCAGCCACAAGGACAAGGCCTGAGCTCAGGGGCCTGCGACAGGTTCCGTCCCAGCCCCTCCCCCTGCTGCTCTGTGCCTGGGCATGCCACCCCCACCAGCCCATTTCTTCCTCTGCAGAAGAGGAAAACAGGGAGAAGGGATCAGGTGGTGGCCAGGCACGAGCGGCGCCCAACAGCCATGTGCCTCAAGGGGCACCTGTGGGGACAGCTGTGGTATGGGACAGACAGGAGTGAGGACCAGGTGCAGGCGTCGTTGTACCGCCCCAGCTTGAAGGAGAGTCAGGCTCCTTTCCACTTGGCCACAGCCCAGAGTGAGGTTGGAGCACATGTCTCCCAGCAGGACTTGAGGCCTGGACCCCTAATTCTCACCATGGATGGCAGCCCACCATCACCACAGTCCATGCCAGAGGCCAGGGCTGCCTGCCTCTCCTGGAGACCCTGTCAGTGGCCAGTCCAGTGCCATGGACTGCGCCTCTGGGATGACTGCAGCTTCCTCTCCGTCCCCTTCTGACCTCACAGCTCTGTGCCCCATGCCCCGCCTTGACATCCCACAACCCTGGTCTGACTAGGTGAGCTGGGGGTGCTGGGCCTGCCAGGGCAGAGCAGGATCCTGGAAAAGCTTCCCCTGGGCCCAGCCGACATTCATTCTCCCTTCAGAGGCAAATGGTTACCATGTCCATCCAGCAATCCCCATGACCCCCAGGGTACCCGCCCAGGTCAGACCTGCCCTGCTGAGGCACCGGCCCAGGGCATGTGCTCCCGCCCAGCCAGCGACCTTGCCTTTAACGCCAAACCCTCATCAGGACACACTGTCGAGGTGCCAGTCTCAGCAGAAGAGGTTGGAGCACCCAGGCACTTCACGGAGGACTGGGATCAACCCAGGCACCTGGGCTCCCCGAGACTATCCCCCAGAGCTGACACCTGCCGACACCACAGTGGGGAAGGAGGGGCCCACCTTGGCTGTGCCCTTCAGAGTGCTCCTGACGCCACGCCTGTCCCGATGCTGCAGCCTCCGCATGGCGTCTGTCTGAGACGTGCCCCTCATGTTGGATGCAAAGGGCTGACTCCAGCGCTTCCAACTGGTGCCTGTGGCTTTCTTCCAACTCCACCTGGAAGCACGGCAAGCTCTCCTGCAGAGAAACCACGTGGGACAAGCACGCTAGTGAGCTGAGCTACCTCACTCGCAGCTGTAACCCCCAAAGGTGTTTCCCGCCATGCACAAAGAAAACCCAAACCTCACCAGGTTCATGAGACCACACGCCATGCCCCGGTGAACCCCATCAGCCCAAGGGGGCACTCACATGCTCTCCTGCCCACACTCATCTCTCAACCAGGCCACCAGATGACACAGGAGCTGGTGGCACAGAGAGGAGCTGATGCTCTCCGGGGGACAGAGCCCTAGACTGCGCAGACCTCTCCTCAATGCTCTGAGCAGCAGGGTCAGTGGGGCACGTGCCCCTCGTGTTTCCTCCCACGGCCTCACATCTCAGGCCTGAGCTCTCTTCTCAAGTCCAGCCTCCTGTGACCACTGCCCACTAACAGCTGTATCCTCATCACACTCACGCCCAGAGGCAGGGGTTGGCTCTCAGGCGATACAGGGATGCCTGGTGGGGCTGCGCACTGCACCCCTTCCCAGGCTCTCCCTCTGGGACGAGGCCTACTTGTGGGACGGCCCTGGCCACCTGTTCCAGCTGGGCCTTGCCCTTCTCTGGCGTTTCCCCCATATCCTCTTGTGCGGCAAATCTTGTCTTCGGGTTTGTTTTGCAGGAAACACAAACTGGCGTACGGCCCACTGCCACCCTGCTTGACCGCGCTGCAGCCTCCAGCGGGCCCAGAGACCCTACTCCAGTGTGAAGGCTACTGACCGCTGCGCCCAGAGGCCCTGGGTTTCCCTCCACTGGTTCCACCACACAACAAGCCACGTGCTGTTGCCCCTCTGCATCTCCTCCCTGCGTGTCACCCGGAGCCTGACGCCGGGCTCGCTCCTGCCGCACAGCAAGTGCTTTACAGCACCATGTGTCCTAGTGGGCCCCACGCTGGCAACACAGACCCAAAACATTCCATCATCCCAGAAGTTCTGTTTGGACAGCACTGCCCTACAGAGTTAAAGGTGACAGAAGTCACAGCATGGAAGCAATTCAAGGAAGAAATACAAAAGCCAGCAGGCGTTCTGTGCATACTCAAAGCAAAGACACAATTTCACACCCTTCCAACTACCAAAGTCAAGTCTGACGAATGCAGCCCACCTCAGGGAGGAGGTGGCCCTGCCCACAGCCAAGGCATCCCAGGGCTGAAGGAGGGACTCCAGCTCCCCTAGCCAGCACCTTTCCTGATCATACAGCGCACGGTGAGGCCCGCCCTGGAGCAGCAGTGAAGTCAGGGGCAGCATCCACAAGACACGCCAGCAGCCTTCCTTCCATGGACGAGCCGGGAGGAATAGAAATGCCAGCTCTATCACATGGAAGACACCCAGCTGGAAGGTAACGAGCACGGGACTCACCCTCTTCTCAGCGCTCGGCCAATTACCTTATGTCGCTCAGGCTTGAGTTTATCAAGGTCATCTTTTCTTTCTTTCTCAGGTGTCTCTTCGAAACCCATGCAGGATGAACTGCAGGGAAAATGGTTTGTAAAAACTCTACACACATGCCCCTTTTCCACGTGCGCTCCATTCTCTCCCCAGGACTGACTGTTCACAGGTGCCTCTTCATGCTTCCACTCAAGGACTTCCCCCACATGCAGGGAGCCACGGAAGCCGCGAAACCAGGGACACGGCACAGGGACATCCAGGCCTGGCCGAGAGCATGCCTGCCAGCAACTCACACACACACGCACAGGCTTGGACGAGAGCACATCCACCACTGACTCTCACACACGCTCACACACATACACACAGAGGCCTGGACGGCACACCCACCTCCGACTCACACCTCACACACACACACAGGCCTGGACGGCACACTCACCACCGACTCACACACACATGCCTGGACGGCACATCCACCACCGACACACACATACACACACAGGCCAGGACAAGAGCACACCCACCACCGACTCTCACACAC
>PVKV010035880.1:0-16191 GCA_004027835.1 Alouatta palliata
AAAAAAAAAAAAAAAAAAAAAAAAAAGAAACAAGCCTTCCGTTCTTGTGGAAATTGCAACTTTGAAAAGAAGATAGATATTAATTAATCAAATAACTACACAAATAAACATGAAATTGCACGTGGTACTCTGAATGTGTTGAAAAGGAAGACTCGATTATTCTGAGAACTCAGGAAAGCTTTCTTGTGAAAGGATAAATAAGAATGGACTAAACCATGAAGAAAAGAAGAGCATACCAAGTGGAGAAAACTATAGGTGTGTGGGTCCTGGGGTGAGTACACCGAATGATAAAAACTGAAAAAGAGACCCATTAAACCCAGGTGACTGAGTGGTATACAGGGCAGAGAAATACAGTAGAACCATATTAAGAAATTGTCAGTATTCTTTTTTTTCTTATACTTTAAGTTCTGGGGTACATGTGCAGAACTTGCAAGTTTGTCACATGGGTATACAAGTGCCATTGCGGTTTGCTGCATTCATCCTCCCATCATCTACATTAGGTATTCTCCTAATGTTAGCCCTTCCCAATCCCCCCACCTCCTGCCATCCTTCCCCTAGGTCCGCCGACAAGCCCTGGTGTGTGATGTTCCCCTCCCTGTGTCCATGTGTTCCCATTGTTCAACACCCACTTATGAGTGAGAACATGTGTTATTTGGTTTTCTGTTCTTGTGTCAGTTTGCTGAGAATGATGGTTTCCAGCTTCACCCATGTCCCTGCAAAGGACATGAACTCATCCTTTTTATGGCTGCATAGTATTCCATGGTGTATACGTGCCACATTTTCTTTATCCAGTCTATCATTGATGGGCATTTGGGCTGGTTCTAAATCTTTGCTATTGTAAACAGTGCTGCAATAAACATATGTGTGCATGTGTCTTTGTAATTGAATGTTTTATAACTCTTTGGGTTTATACCCAGTAATGGGATATTCTAAAAGCAATAGACATTGAAGAGTTCTAAACTTAGTGGTGACATGACCAGATGTGTGTTTTGTAAAAGTTACTCTGGCTACATTAAAGAAAATAGATTTAAAGTCTGAAAGAGTATATTACATGATAACCCAGAATAGAAGTTTAGCATCTTGGATTTGGGAGTAGAGATTATTATCAAGCAATTGGAATATATAGAGAAATGTTTAGAACATAAATAGCCACAGGAGCTAATGGATTAGACATGGGGGTCAGGGAGAAGTAGGTAACTGGTTTCTTCATCATTTGATTTCCATTTGGTTTCTTTATCATAAGATTTTTAATATCTATTTTCTTACCTCTTGCTTCTTTGAAAAATACGCACATTCAAATGTTAATTCTTTCAGTAGTCAGTAGCTCTTGCTAGGTGCTCTGCACCATGCTAGTTAGTAAATAACATATAAAGATGAATAAGTGAGTAAGACACTATTCTGCCACTTTGAGTATGGCAGAGATGCAGCCCAAGACCCCATTCTGTTTGACACCAAACTTTGTTGCAAGGTGGTCATAAAGACATATTTTGTCAAATTGGCAATTTGGAATTCATAGTGATAAAGTCACATTTCTGTAAATTTGGACACATATGAAGAAATTCACTCATTAAGCCATGTTTCTGTAGATTGAGTAAATATAAGCAAAATAACATTGAGTTATTTGCTTACTGTGAAATCCCACTAACTGTCTCTTTGAGAGGCCTGACTGCACCTTTCACACAAGGAGGTTTCGACAATCATAACTCTTCAAGCTATGCCAATACCATAATCAAAGTGTTTACTCCATTTATATTTTAATCTGTTTATAATTGCCATTTTTGTATGTTCACACTGTCTCCTTTGTTTCTGTCTTAGATAATATAGAGGTCATTCTTTCACTTTTGTACTCTAAGGAGGCCAGATTGAGGCCACACATGGAGAGCGACTACCAGCTCCTCCTTTTTGCTTTCCTTTCTTAAGATGTTCAGTTTGCCAGCTGATTAAGATTGTACTTTCTAGACAACTCTCTATAAATGGTTGGTAGAAAACAGTGGATGCTGCTTTGTTCACACTTTGGAAAACCTCTTGTATATTCTCAAGTGCTTATAGTGGAACTACAGAAGTTTCCCTTGCTTACATCAAGAGCTTTTAACAATGGTAGCATACTTTCTTTAGTTTGCCCACATGGGTGACATTTAGGAGGAAATCGAAATAAAGTAGAACATGTTAAAATAAACAAACCCCATATTAAAAACAGAATTGGTAAAACATTGAGCGAATCCCCCAAAATAAAAATCTCACAGATCAATTTTATTTCTGTACGTAAATATTTCAAACTCCACAGAAAGAAAAGATTAATATGCGTCTTTTACTAAAGCTTGTTAGCTGTCCTTATTATTACCTGCTTCACAAGCCTTGAGGACATCCCTTCTAAAATAGGAAATGCGTAATCTGTATGCGAGGAAAACTACAAAGAAGCAATAAATTATTGCTGTAATGACATGCTAATTAAAATTTTGCTTGTAACTCATGTAAGTGTTTGAAGCCCAGCAAATTTCTCTTTTCATTTGTGAAGTGTGAAGGTAAATTGCCCAGTGACAGTGGGACATCGCTAACAAGTACAAATTGAATAACATGCTATCTTGCTCTATTAGCCCTGACTAGCATGTCTGAATTAGATATTCAGCGCACTCCCCATTGTAGGCCTGATTGATAAATGCTAAGGAGAATTTGTCAAAACAACAGGGGCTACACCCAGTGGGACATCAATATGCTCCATTTAGTCACCCCCACAGCACTTCCTACATACGATTGTCACATAAAATTAAGACTAGCTGCTAACCAGCCATCAAGCTTGTAGCAGACGTCAGGCAGCCTGTGTTCTGTATGCATATTAGTCACATGCTTAACAATTTGGGCTGTCAGGACAGAAGCATGCAGTGACCTCTGGAGCAGAGGTTGAATTTTGCAACTATACCAAAACATCATGCTCAGCTGTTCAAGATTTTAGACCATTTCCTGCCAGATCTGTGCACAGATGCAGTGCCCTAAGCTATAATCTGTGGCAGCGTCCAAATGACAAATGGCACCAGGAAGATTATTGCATTATATATTAAGTACCACAGTCTGTAAATTATAAGTAAACTACTGTTCAGACTGTCTCCTCCAGCTTTCAGGATACTTTCTCTCTTCATTCTTTTTTAAATAAACCTAATAAATATTGGGTGAACTGGAGATCAAAGCCCAGAGTTTGAATTAGCCATCTCCATTGCTAATTAGCTGCTTGAATATCAAACAGTTTTGGACCAGCTGTAATTTAATAAGCCATGATTGAGGTTGGCCTGATTTTGTTTCCCCATTGAAAATTCTTCTCAGGTGCAAGTTTGTATGATTTTAGAATTCATGATGTTAAGCTGTTTTTGGTATTTCCCTTGTAAACATAATTAACCATAAATACAGAAAAACAATAATAAAAGTCATTGCAATCTAACAGAATCTTTAGTTAGATCTGTTTTCTTATTTCTGTTGCATTATATGTAAGCTCCTTACAAAGGAAGTTACCTGCTCATCAAATAAGGAACTAACATATAATAAAGTCATTTGTTTGAAATAAAAGATATTCTCTGAAAAATATATTTTAATATTTTTAACTCAGTATGTATTGTGTAAATAAAAAGCTTGCTATTCTCTAATTTGTCATTAGGCATGGGAGCCAGAATAACTTTTGAAAAGAAATTGCTTAAACTTCCATTTACAAATAGTATAATAAACCATATTTTCTGATGTATTGAAAAGAATATATCAGAAAGCTCTTATTTTAAGACCATACATCTGTTGGAACTCAATAGAATTTATTCTAAGTTGAACTTTTAAACATTGAATATTGAATATTTTTCTCTGTAATTTGGGATTATTGCTTTTATTCTGAGAACCTAAGCAAAATTATCCAAGTAGCAGTAGAAATATATTTCTTATGGCACTTCTATGGAATTTAATTACAAGAAATATATGAAACATGATAAAAAAAACCATTGTTAAACTTACGTAGTATTTCTTCTTTCTAGGACATAAAGGCAAGACATTTAACCTGCTACTGCTATTTTGTATTTTTCATTTCAAAGACAGCACATGAGTAAAATCTTGCCTTTTGACACCTTCTAGATTTTATTCGTTCTAGAGTTTAAAAATTTTTGAGTTTTTGATAGTTTCAGTTTTATTGCTATTATAACCATATGATAAATTGACTCATAGAATTCCTCCCAGAAAATGCTAATTTTTCATGAAAATCAACAACATTACATTCCTTAGCATATATGATTTAATTTTAAAAACTCATTTAATTTTTAAAAAATTATTTACTTAAAAAAATGGTGAGCTGCAGTGTGCTTATAGATTTATGTTAAACTATATAATAAGCTTAAGTGGGAGAGCTATATATAGAACCTGAAACAAAGTTTATTCCATTCAAGTGACAACCACAACTCTAATGATGGGTTAAACAATGGCTAGACACCACCACATTGCTGGAGATTATTACAAAGGCTTATTAAGAAAAGAAAGACATAGGTGAACACTTAGTAGTAAAGCTGGGCAGGTATAAACCTGTTTTCTTTAAAGGTTTTTTCTTTAAATTTTTTAAAGTTGAGAACTACCTCAGTGCTGTAGATATCTCACATTTATTAAAGTTAGAGAGAACAACCAACTCCACTTTAAGAAATGGCCACTTTAAATTATTCAACAACTTTTAGCTCAAAACATTTCAATTATGATGAATTTTATAAATTCCCCTTTCACTCCTCCACCTCTCCCCAGTCTTCTACTTTGAACAGAAAAACAAAGGACAGCAGGGTCCTTTTCGCCTCAGGCAACAGTCTGCTGATGGATATTGTAGAAGCTGAATTGCTCCCCACTCACATTCTAAACCCTTTCTCCTAATTGTCATCTGTATCATCAGTGTCACTAACTGAGACCACTACCACAATTCTACAGCCCTTTGGAGCAATATTGCCTTGGCTTTTTCTCCTGGGGCTTGCTCCTTGCTTGGTGCAATCTGTGGAGCCACTTAGCACAGGATCTTTGTTGACTTATAACAGGTACCAGATGATGCGTCCAGACCTCTAGCCTGGTTTTATGCCCTCATGGCTGGTGTGCCTGCTACTAGTGTGTGTGTGCACAGATGTCAGAGAATAGGTGATGCTTCTGCTGCCATTTTCATGCAAGGGCTTCAAGTTGGTGGGAAGAAATTCAATAGTACAGGAGAAAATCTGGTGTCTAAGAGAAATAGTGTTCTTGTGTTTGATGGCTTTGTGCATTCTTCTTTAAACCCAGCCCAGAATTCTCACTAAGCATATTTATACTGCTCTATCACTATGATGCTTTAGGAAATAAAATGTAATTGCCTCCCTCTTTCCACTGATTTCCTTGATCTTTAAATATTCTACCTTGTCCTCACCATTCGTAAAAATAAGTTTAAGGAAAAATTATTCACACGAATAAGTTATATGTAAGGATTTGGAAAGAAACTACTCCCAACTGAATGTTTTTGAAATAATTTTTATGAATAGCAATAGTGTTTGCTTGGTGAGAAAATAAAATTTATTTTCCTATAAATTTATACAGAAGTTTTCTTCCTAAAGGTCAAATTTGTATTAAATTAAAGTTCACCTGCAAACAAACATACATAATATTATTTGGGAAAAATTATATTAAATGTTTATACAATTGTTATATCTCCTAATAAATAAAAGTTTTATATATAATAAAATTAACTTATACAGTATACATGTAACTTAGAAAATATATCAGCAATTAAAACAACTGTATTTGTTTTAAAATACAAGTAATTATGTAAACAGGTCATGAGGCATCTGTGTTTTCTATAGCTGAACTTCTGTTATTTCAGTTATAGATTTTATTTCTTTATTGAGATTATTTTAGTAATTACTGTCTTTCCCCATATGATTGTAAATTCCATGAATGAAAGAAAGAAACATGTCTCTCTTTTTTTCACTCACCTTTTTTATTCACAGTGTCTTACCAAAAAAATGTGGTTCATTGTAAGAGTTTCACAAGTACTGGTAGACTTAATATATGACTGAACCAATAAATCAGTAAATGAATTAGTGAATGAAATAGTATATAAAATAACTAGAATTCCTGAAAAATTTTTGGCATGTGAAATGGAAGCGTTTTACAGGAAGCTCAATAAGAATGTAGGTAATCCTAAATGTGGCTGTGGGCTCATGGCGCTATCTCTGTCTGGAATATCATACAGCCCTCAGTCTCCTTTAGAAATGTTAAAGGAGTTTCAAGCTTTGAATCCCATGAACTTCAGAAGAAACTCACTTTGGGTGATCTCCTTGAACAATAAAGTAAAATAAGATAATTCCTAGGATGACTTTACTCTTCAGGAGGGATTGTGATATCTTACTATCTTTCACTGTGTCTACGGAATACCACTTCGGTTGGAATATCTTTTAATACTGGGTCTTTATAAAATATTTATCGTCTCAAAATATGCAAGAAAACATGGCATTTTTTAAATAAGGTGAATACAGTAAAATAGACTTATACACTAGTTTCCATATTTTTAAACAGTGTTACTAATAATGGATTTAATATTTTTTCCCCCACATCTTGATCTAAGATGGAGAATTTCACCACTTCTCTCTTTTCCCAGTTCTATGATGATTCTCTATACAGATTAGATTACAGTAATACCCTTTTGCCTAGGGTGTCCCCCGAGGACCACCCAAGAGCTTTCCTTTGTACAAATGCTAACAGCCTATGGCTCTGGTGTGTTTTTGCCTAAAGCATATAGTGCTTATGAAATACAGGGATCTCTGTCCTGTAGTTCATATGGTTATGAAATTGTTTCAAAAGCTTTCTGAATAAGGTCAGTATGATGCTTCTGACTTTTAATCAACAATGTTTGATGTCAATAAATTTATTTGTCTGTGTCTATGTATGCCTGTGTGTGTTTGCGTGTTTAAATATTTCACTCTAAAATATCTTTTATTTTTGCATTAATGGCCTATCATGGTCAACTTCCTATAAAAAGCAATACAACTGGTAAATGCCAATTTGTCTTATTCTGCATGTGAGAAGGAACCTTTCTAGGGTCATGATTCTAATTTGCTATTGTGATAATACATATTATCTACTAGCCTTTTCTTGTAAGTATGAATTTAAAATGATTTTAGCCTTGAGCTAATAAATGTTCTGCAAAGTTAATGTACTATATCACCTTTTATATTTGCCATATACTATGATTATTTTCAGACATAAATTGTTAGAAATGAAAACATTTATGACTATTAAATTTTTACTTCAAATGCAAATATTTTTAAAATATGCAAATATTTTTAATACTTTTTATTGAGAATAAAAGTAGGTTTTCCTTTCCATACACACACACACACACACACACACACACACATACACACACACACACATAAACACACACGCTGATTCTATATGGGAAAGAATGGCAGATGAAGAACTGATAATCATAGTTTCTGCTACAGCAACAAATTAAATAATTCGATTCCAAAAAATATAGTGAAAACTGGAAACCGTATTAGATTTCCACATTGCTCAAGGTAATGAAATATTTATCCCCAATTCATCTTACTTTATGTGTTTTATCAGTATAACTATGATGAAAAATTATTCTCCAATATTCTCTTAAGCCATCATGTCTAAAATAAAGTCTGTGGTTTCTTTTTTTTTGAAAAAATTGTTCCCTTCTGACTCTCTTATTTTGTCCAATATTGTTATTCTCAGAATTTCAATCATCCTAAGAGCCTAGAGTTAATTTGGGGATCTCCCTCCTTCCTAACTGCTGTAAGGTTTGGTAACAGTCCATTAGTTAGAAGCACGAAAGATAATTCCGCAGGCCCTTGCCTTCTTGGCAGTTTCCACTGTCATTACTCTATTCCAGGTCCTTATCATTTGTCACCCTCATCTAAATTCCTCTTTCAGCAGCCTCCTAAAAGTCCTTTTTGGTTCCTGTCTCTCAAATGCAAATCCTTATGCACAAACACTAGATTAATGTTTGTTTTATTATAACTTCATCAGAAGTATACAGAGCTGCCCACGGCTAATGGGATAACTCTGAACTGCTTTGCTAGAATTTAGGGTTCTTGATATTTTGCTTCAACCTTTCTTTTCATCATTGTTTCCCACTTGTCACTCAAGCTGGATTGCTCTACTTGTCATGGTCTGATTATTTCTGTTTCATTATCTCTGCCTATACCATCATTACTTCTCACACTTAAAAAGAACTTCTCACTTTTAAACACCTTGGAACCCAGCCTCCAAAGTTAGCTTTCCTAATTTTCCTAATCCTCAGTGTTCTTTCTCGTCCCTTCTGTCTTTCTTTTCAGCAGTCACTTAGCCCTTGTGTTATATTTCATTGTATTATTATTATGTTACAGATATTTTACCAGTTTGCCTTTATGCCTTTAAAAACAGTGTCTTTATTTCCTCTTTCCCTGCATTGTTCATCATAGAGGTAGATTCCCCAAAACATTTACTGGTTAAATACGTAAGAAATTCCACACAAAGTTTAAACTATTTTGAGTGTAAAACAATTTATTTGGTGAAACCAAACATTTTTTAGCCTATTTGTAAAGTACAATAATGATCTTAAACATACATCAAAGTTTACTTATATTTTCTTTGATACTGTAGATATGAAACTTTAGTAAAAATTAGGACAACTGAACTTGAACCCTAATCAAAACTGATCTTTCTTTTTTAAAAAAAGAAAGCCCAAATTTATGTCTCTCATAAATAATAATGTTATTTAACAGCAGAGAGATAGAAAGTTATGTTTGAATATATATGATAATTGTTAAGAAACGAGACTAGGTGAATATTATGTATTTGATTCAGAGACTTGTGGAATGTCCTTCATATAAGAACAAAATAATATATATCTGAAAACAAATAAAAAATATAAATGACCAAGATCTCACAAATTTACAGTCGAAGCTTGTTACAAGTTCAAGATGAATGAGTAATTCAGCACTCTTCAATATAAGAGTATTTTAAAAGCCATTACCAATATAATAATTATAATAAATATAAACATTTAAATATTATACCTACTTTTGTGTATAACACTCCACAAAAAACTTCGTCTTCAAAAGTTCTTTCTACTGAAAACTCTGCAGTCATAGTAAAGTGTGTATATTTTGGGATATTTGCCTTGACATTTTAACAATTCTTAAGAGTCTAAAACGTTTTTCATTTTGCAACTTTGTTCTGTGAAGTACTAATTACTTAGAAAGTCAACAGAAAACTTTTATAGTTGCAGAAAAAGGGACATCCTAAGATAGTGCCTTCTCTTTCATTACTTGAGCAAATACATTTTATGGAGTTTAGCATTCTGGTCATTGGGGAGTTGTGATTCTACTGGGTAAATATTTTTTAGTTACTTCTCAATTTCTAAAATCTTGTTGCAAGGTCCACTAGACCAGCTAATTAATGTGTGACCAAAATGTGAATCTCATCCCCAAAGTCATCACAGAGGTGTACTCCATTGCATAATCACAAATAAACTTGTCATCTCATTTAACTTACAAATGTGTGCTTCCAATTATAATGGGAGGGGGATAGTCTGTAAGTGTATCCTGACTACCGCAAAAGGAAAAGTAAATCAATATTTTGATGATAAAGAGTGCTGGCACAATCTTTGATGGTAAGAACAAGTTTTTTTTAAAAGTAAATTTGATCAATTTAGTAAAGAAATTACAAAATTATATTCTGATCTTTATCAAATATGCTTGAAATGAAAATATCCAATAGTTATTATTACATGTAATACTACATATAACTACATATTATATGTTCTATGTATGATATAATGTAAAACATAAAATCTATGTATATTTGTTTTTGTGTAAATTTATGTTATACAAATGTGTAAATACGATGTATTATGAATGTATATCTATCTAGCTGATCTACTTACCTACCCATCTGTTTATCTGATAATTTTCCATTATTTGGCTGAAAGTAACAGCACATGTAATCCAAGCATAAGGACTTAGACCAATATCTTTTTATTGTCAGACTAGCCTTAGCTTAGCCTTAGCTTTCTGGCACATGTACTATACAATTGTTTCAGAAGCAAAATTTTACAATATAAATAAATTTCTAATTCTAAACTTCCCTTTGTCAATTTTATGCTATTCAGCATTGTCTAGTTAGTTCATGTACTTAGTCACTATATTTTCTCTGGAGGACATTTGACTGTTAATTACAAGAAAATTTATTCTTAACAATTAAGATTCACCATTGTGGCAAACTGTCAAGAGGTAAATTATTTAAAAACCAATAGCATCATTACTGGAATAAATGTTTCTTTTCCTTGACTGTCACATGTACATATGCATGCATGTGTCTATGAACTCATAGCAGAAATCTAAAACTACTTTATTTTTTACAAGATTGAGAATACTGCCTATATGTTATTATTTTGTGTGTATGTTTTTGGTGGGGAAAATTCTAATTTTATAGCATTATCTAGCAATTAGCTGTCATAAACAATACTGGATTTTGATATAAAGTAATGGATTCCTCAAGCTACATGTAAAAATCTATTTATTTTATACTTTATCCCTCACATGTTCATGAACATCTAAGTGATATGAAATATGATCTAGACTGACTTCAAACTCGTATTAGCTATATGTCCTTGGGCAATTTTTGAGGTAGTTCACTCATTTGGGAAATGGGTTATATCTACTTACATGATTTTTAAACTGTAAAATAATTGCTTTACTGGGGAATACTCTTGTGTGAAGGAAGAGAACTACAAGAAAATATATTATCCAAAAAGAGTGAGGTATAGAGCAACACAGAGATATACAGTAAATTTTCATTGATGGTGAAAATAACCTAAAATCCAAAAGTTTTTCCCATTTTTGGTACGCTATCCATACTAGTTATTTAAGAAAATATTTCAAGGTATATTTTTGTCTTGACCATACTATTCACACAAACCTGAATATTGGAATATGTGTTTTTAGCTGTACAAAAGGCTATCTATGATTAATGGAAAAATTGCTGAAAGTAACGTGGGAGTCTTATCTTTAAAAAATAAGAAAAATACGACTGAATTACACTGATTGACTTATTTTTCTGCAAAAAGGTAAAAATTTACACCACCACTGGAGATCTATTTAAGAGCATGTGGGTTAAACACACTGAATCTCCATCCCAAACACAGTAAGGCAGCTACAAGTCAAACATAATGACAGTGCTGATTAATTAGATACTCCTACCCCCCAGCACTTCGGAGTGATTTATGGAGACACATCTCTAGTCTGATCCATTGTGCTGACTGGATTAATGGAGTGAGCTAGAAAAATTCACTGGCAACAGTATCTGGCAGCCCAGCAAAACATTAACCCTTGGAGTTTTCTTATCTAGCCTATTGACAGAATATTAATTATGACAAAACATACACATTTCACCAAATTATCTTTTGATAGCTTCGTTTATATTTGATATATAAATATAGCTGTACATATTGTGTTGAATATTTAGATATATTGAAATTCTTTGCATTAGAAAGAAATTGCACATAAACATTTAAGAACAGGGTTAAACAGTGGATCCATTATGGAAAGGAAGCTTAGTGAGCATGTACTTTTCCTCCTTATTATATGTGCAGCGACATAGATTTCTTATGGAATGAAGAGAAGATAAGAATTGTTTTGCAAATAAAAACTATTCACATTACATTAAGAAATTATGAATGTGTAAACTGCCTGGTGGTAGTGAATTCTGAAATAAAGAATGATTCTGCTTGGGGGAGAAACACCATTGATATATAAGCAATCAAACTAGAAATATTCTAAAGTATGCCTAATCAGAAGTGAGCATATTAGCACATAAATTGCTTCTGGTGTATATAAATGAAGCATCATATATTATCTGAATCTCAAAATTAAAAAGCTTTGTAGAGCTATTTCAGCTCAGTATTTAAAGCTACGTAAAATTAAAATTGAACCTTTCTTAAAGTAACAAAAACAATTATGAGATATATCGTATAACTTCAGCTTTAATTATTTTTGCGGCATTTGATCTATGCCAGTCACATTTTCTAGATGTGTTATGTTAAACACATGGAAACACAACTTGTAAGTAGACATGGTTTAAAGGGCTCTGGGAAAAATGTGTCTTTCAATTAGGAGCAATGATAGAACCAAGTAGTAAACTATTTTTTATTCTTTTTCAACATTTATTTTAGTTTCAGTGGGTACATGTACTGGAGTGTTACATGGGTAAACTGCATGTTGCTGGGGTTGGGTGTACAAGTGGTTTTGTCACCCAGGTAGTGAGCATAGTGCTTGACACATAGTTTTTCGACCCTCATCCTCCAACTACCAAGTAATAAATTCTTAATCAAGTAACTTCCATACATTGAATCCAAATTTTAAAAAGATTAAAATATTTGTAAAAACTATTTTCATTAGCATAGTAAGTTTTAACTAGTATAAAAACTTACTATAGGTTAACAGTGTAGAAAGGATAATACAAGAACAGTTGCAAACATTTGGATAATCTGCACAAGACTCCTTACCTTTCTAATGACTCAAAGTTCACATTTAGAGGGATTAGATTATTTGTTGTGGATTTTCTTCATTCTAATGATGGTGCAAAAGAAAGGAAATGTAAAACTAACCAAGTCTAAGTGCATAAATTTTTATTTTTCAATCCCACAGCAAATGGAAATTTAATATCAGGCTTTCATGCTCCTAGATATATTATGTCTCATAAAACCAATATGTCAGATCAAAGCTGCTGTCTTATGTTTACCAGGTTGGAGCATCTGACAGTTCTGCAAGGGGAGCCCTATGTTAGTGGTTCTCAACTGGGATGATTTTTGGTTTACAAGAGCACATTATTCAATGTCTATAACATCATTATTTACCCAAAGGAGGAATGTACTACTGGTTACTAGTGAGTAGAGCCCAGGGATGTTGATAAACATCCTACAATCTGTAAGGTAGCCCTCCCACAGCAGAATTAATTATGCAGCCCAAAACATCAATAATGCAGGTTGAGAAACGCTATCCAAGGTAGAATACACTTAAATAATTTTATCTAAACTTTTCAAACAAACTTATTAATGTTGAAAATCATCTCTAAAAATAAAATTAAGATTTGCTGGTGAGTTGTCACAAAAAGCAGTAGTTTTTACTTAGGAATTCAAGAGTACCCTGAAAACTAGAAACGTGAGCACGTATCATCAATAATGCAGCCTCAAGATACTAAGAGACACCGAAAATGAACACAGAATTGTTGAATAAATTTATTAATTAATATTCTATATGTGGAACTTTTGAATTTGAGTATTCAGACATCTAAGACCATGTATTAGTTCCTTTTTACACTGCTGATAAAGACATACTCGAGACTGGGAAGAAAAAGAGGTTTAATTTGACTTACAGTTCCATATGGCTGAGGAGGCCTGAGAATCACGGCGGGAGATGAAAGGCACTTCCTACATGGCGACAACAAGACAAAATGAGGAAGATGCAAAAGCAGAAATTCCTTATAAAATCATCAGATCTTGTGAGGCTTATTCATTACCACAAGGACAGTATGGGTGAAATCACCCCCAGGATTCAAATTGTCTCCCACCGAGTCCCTCCAGCAACACATAAGAGTTATAGGTGTACAATTCAAGATGAGATTTGGGTGAGTATACAGAGCTAAACCATATCAGATTATATATGTATGTGTGTGTATATGTGTACATATATATACACACACACACACAGTCACACAACGATATACGATGTGTATGTATTTGACCACAATTCCCTATGTTTAGATAAACTCTAAGACCATATATATATATATATATATATATATATATATACTCTAAGACCATATTAAGTACCAGGAAAAAATTTTATGTCATTCAGTAATGCTGAGACTATGAATGGTACTTGAAAAAAGAAATTCATAAGCCTTTGAATGCAAAGGATTATAAAAAATCACATGTTAAAGGGATAAATACCTTTATCGAATACATGACTGAAGTCAAAATCATGTGCATGAGGCAAAAAGTTTCCATTATGTTTTCTAATTAGCTAACATACTTCCAAGTCAAATTCCTCATCTCTTATGTAATTCGTAGGCTCTATTTAGCAGAAAATAGACTCCAAAGGGTCACCTTCTAATCATTACAGATAACCAATTTGAGAAGTTTATATGGCTTCTAACTTCAGTTCTTTCAATTTCAACATTTAAGTTTTATTATTGTAGTCTGTATAATATGCCTCCTCAGCTGAGAAGATTGTTTTGTGTTTCAAATCTATCACATTTTTTTTTTAATTCAAATCTGGCCCCAATTTAGTCAAATCGAATTAAGTTAAATCTGACCTTTCCCAGCTATTCCAGCTCACAAACATTTTTTCTACTCAGAACTCATAGAATTTAAAGTTTTCAGTATTCATTTTGGCACTTAATCGTATACTGCCTCACTTTTTTTTTCTTGACTAATAATTCTTATTTAATTTTGTATCTTCCTAGTTAGATTACAAACCTCAGGAGGCAGAGACCATATCATAAATGTCTGTTCTAAGGATAAAAGCTTAGTAAATGTTAGAGAAATGAAAGAAAAAAGATAAGAACAAAAGAAGGGGGCAAGAGGAGGGAGACAGAGATGGAGAAAAGGCCCTTTATGTCTTCCTTCTCATCTTTTCAGAAGTAAAATATTTTCCTAACGATTATTTAAATGAAAAATATTTCAATTGGCTCTAATCCTTCTCAGAGATTCTGAAATTCACCGAACTTTGACCACGATTCTCTATGTTTAGATATTATAACATTTGGGGTTTCTCTGAGTTTTCACATTAAAGATCAATAATACTCAGCCTCAAATTAAGAGTATAAACTCGACTTCTAGGGAAGAAGGTTGAAATGTGGGAGAGGGTTAATTTGAAAAACATAAGAAACTGTTAACATCATTGCATATTTAGGAAAAATAATTCATAAAATAAAGGAAAGCACCTACAATCACAGCATGCTTCTTAAATCAGATGCGAACAAATTATTTCACATTCTAGACCCTTAAATGTCTTCCTGTTTCCTAGAAAATGCATTCCAATTCTTAAATTGCACACGTAGTCCTTTCTTCCTCTTTGTTTTCTTCCCTTTTTAGTCCCTAATTTAAATGCTCACTTGAACAAAGCCGAATTTGAGTCACATTTCAAATGCTCCAAACTGTCTCTTTCTGTTTTTTGCACATGCCCTTTAATCTCATCCCAGTTCCTACGCCTCTTGGCCTCCAACACACACATAAAATGCATACAGGCATACACACACTTTTTTTATATATATATATATACTTTTTATTGCATTTTAGGTTTGGGGGTACATGTGAAGAACATGCAAGATAATTACATAGGTACACACATGGCAGTGTGATTTTCTGCCTTCGTCCCCATCACCTGTATCTGTTATTTCTCCCCATGCTATCCCTCCCCAACTCCCCAAACCCTGCTGTCCCTCCCCTTTTTCCCCCTGAGAGACCCCAGTGTGAGATGCTCCCCTCCCTGTGTCCATGTGTTCTCATTGTTCAACATCCGCCTATGAATGAGAATATGCGGTGTTTGGTTTTCTGTTCCTGTGTCAGTTTGCTGAGAATGATGGTTTCCAGGTTCATCCATGTCCCTACAAAGGATGCGAACTCATCGTTTTTGATGGCTGCATAATATTCCATGGTGTATATGTGCCACATTTTCCCTGTCCAGTCTATCATCGATGGGCATTGGGGTTGGTTCCAGGTCTTTGCTATTGTAAACTGTGCTGCAATGAACATTCGTGTGCACGTGTCCTTATAGTAGAATGATTTATAGTCCTTTGGATATATACCCAGTAATGGGATTGCTGGGTCAAATGGAATTTCTATTTCTAGGTCCTTGAGGAATCGCCACACTGTCTTCCACAATGGTTGAACTAATTTACACTCCCACCAACACTGTAAGAGTGTTCCTATATCTCCACATCCTCTCCAGCATCTATTGTCTCCAGATTTTTTTTTTTTTTTTTTTTTTTGGAGATGGAGTTTCGCTCTTGTTACCCAGGCTGGAGTGCAATGGCGCGACCTCGGCTCACCGCAGCCTCTGCCTCCTGGGTTCAAGCAATTCTCCTGCCTCAGCCTCCCGAGTAGCTGGGACTACAGGCGCGCGCCACCATGCCCAGCTAATTTTTGTATTTTTA
>PVKV010035881.1:0-16189 GCA_004027835.1 Alouatta palliata
TTTTCTTTTTTATTAATCTGGCTAGCGGTCTGTCTATTTTGTTGACCTTTTCGAAAAACCAGCTCCTGGATTTATTGATTTTTTGAAGGGTTTTTCGTGTCTCTATCTCCTTCAGTTCTGCTCTGATCTTAGTTATTTCTTGTCTTCTGCTAGGTTTTGAGTTTTTTTGATCTTGCTCCTCTAGCTCTTTCAGTTTTGAAGATAGGGTGTCAATAGCTCAAAAATATCTTATTGCTGAGGTGGGTGGATCACCTGAGGTCAGGAGTTCGAGACCAGCCTGACCAAACACGGAGAAACGCCATCTCTACTAACAAAAAAAAAAAAAATACAAAATTAGACAGGCATGGTGGCATATGCCTGTAATCCCAGCTATTCTTGACTGAGGTTCAAGAATCGCTTGAATCCAGGAGGCAGAGGTTACAGTGAGCCAAGACTGTGCCATTGCACTCCAGCTTGGCCAACAAGAGCAAAACTCAGTCTTAAATTAAAAAAAAAAAAAAATCTTATTTATAGATACCTCTTTCTCTTAGAAGTTTAAATCACTTGAAATATATGTAGTTAATCTTAATGGATAAAGAAGGGCTTTATCACAGGGTTCTGGAAGGCTACTGACTTGCCCAAGAACACATTCTTAGGCACTAGCTGACTTCCAGCAGTGGTGAGCCTCATACCAGGGCCTGCAGCTTCAGGAGCCTGTTAAAATGGAAAGGCACTCATCACCACTGGGCTCTCTTAGAGATTCTGATTAGAAAGATGGGCCCCAAGAAACTGCATTTTTAGCCAGCACCTATGACAATTCTGAAAGCAGGTTGTCTACAGGCTGAACTATGAAAAACTCAGGGCTTAAAGGAAGCATCACCAATAGCAAGTTAGAGATTAACTTAAAGGATCAGGAAGGGTTCCAGCAGGAAGCAGACTGCAACTCCTGTGATTGAATAAAAAATTTCATTGAAGAAATTATGAGCATGTTGGTAGGTTTAAGGGAAACAATAGGGGTTTTTAAAGCACTCAGAGGCTGACAATAGCTAGAAATCATCACCACCAATAGGGTTGAAGGAACAAGGGGAATGTAATAGTGTCACTAAATCCCATTAAGCCGTGGGGCGGATGAGGACAGGCCCCCAACAAAGGCTGTAGCCAAAAAGGGTTGCAGCAGGTGCCAGAGATAGGGAGGGTGAAACAGGGAGGGCACCTTCCAAGGTAGAGCCCAACTGGAAGCCGGCCAGCAAGAGAGCTCGAATGTACAGTCCCAAGGGGCAGGTTCTCAGGGCACTAAACAGGGGCGAGAAGGGCAGACAGGGTGGCAATGGAAAATCATCAGCACATTTTGAATCTTAAGAGCAACATCACCAACATGAAGAATTGCTAGACAATTAAGGGAATGAGTAGACCAAAAGGGAAGTGATCTCTGCTGCCACTACTGCCGAGAGCATCAGTTATACGGGATGGCCCCGGCCAGGCATCTTGGAATCAGGAGGGGATGTGGCGGTTTAAAGTGTTGGAGAAGGAGAAAGGAGATGATGGCAGGGCAGGGCTGTGATGCTGTGCACCTGACAGATTAGCTTTTTGCATTCAGCCCTGAAAACCGTAAGAAACACATCCGAAAGTACGGTAACAGCCTTCCCAAGACATTCAGAGTAGCACTCGCTGTTCTGAGTACCAATTCAATGTCTTTCTTTGCCAGCATTGCCAAAGCTCACTGCTGCCCTCTGGATAAAACAAACCAACTTAATGAACACTTGAAACTCTCATCATAAATTGTCTTATGATGATGATTAATTATGAAGCATCTAATTTCCTCCCTAGACTATGACCGCCATTAAGAGGACAGCCAATTAAAAACATTATGTAACTGGATCACATATGTCAGTTCATAGTACAGCTGAGATGTAGGGAAAAGGGAATTTCTTTATCTTTTGTTTAACTAAATTGGCCCTCCCAAGCTTCCACCCATTGGTAAACGGGTGAAAGGCTAAATGTCCAATCTGACTTAAAGTTTAGTGCTCCAGAAATTTAAATAGTCCCTTAGGCCATCTTAAGTCACTATGGGATAAAGTTACTCAGTTGCTCACTTAGCTTGACCTTACCCCCTGAATTTCAACCTAGTTGAGATAGTGAGGTCTAGGTGAAATCATAGAAAACAATGTGACTTACTGGTTCCATGTTGTGCTGATAGGATACGGATAGGCCCTTGGCTCATGACAGCTCATGGGTCATGACATGAATCTTCGTATCTTTAGGGGCCAGTCCCCTGCCCAGGACTATTTTCCTGTTGCTCTTTAGGGCTGAAATCTGCAGCTGGAGGTCTCAGCCTCCAGCAATGGTCTTAAAAAGAACTTGACACTCATTTCCTTCCCTCTGCTTCTCTTCAACTCTAATGAGCTCTGGCCCTTTGGGTATCTGCTGCCTCCATCCCTTGTCACAGCTGTCTATCCTGTGCTGTGGGGTCACGTTGCTTTGTGACAGCAGGCCCTGTGGCAAGTCCTCTGGCTTTCATCTCAGCATCCCATGTGGCAAGAGAATGAAGGGAGGCTCCAGATTGCCAGCTAGACCTTTCTGTCTGCTCATGTCCTTCCATCCTCTTAAGCACCCGGATGATCACAGATGAGTGTGAGCCCATCTGCACTGTAGCCCTCTCCCTTCCATCCAATCGGACGTATGTGGCAGCCTCTCTCCTGGGTGATCCTCTCAATGTATCCAAAATATATACAGTTGATCCTTCCTTATTTGTAGATTTGCCTGTTTGCTAAAATTTATTTGTAAACCCCAAATCAATACTTGTGCTTTTGTATCATTCACGGACATGCATGACGTGGTAAAAAGTTTGAGTCACTCACCATGCACTTTTCCAGCTGAGGTCAAGACAGGTGAGGCTCTGCCTTTTCGTTTCAGCTCTCATTCTGCCTGCTTAGTTGCACATGTTTTCATTTTCGTGGTTTTTGTTGGTGATTTTACTGTTTCAAATGGCTCCTTGCCACAGTGCAGAAGTGATGTTTAGTGTTTCTAAGCCGAAGAATGCTGTGATGTGCCTTACAGGAATAAGATTTGTTATGGACTGAGGGTTTGTGTCCCTGCAAATTCATATATTTGAAGGCTTATTCCAAGTTTGGCTATATATGGAATGGAGTCTTTAAGGAGGTTTTAAGGTTAAAAGAATTAGCTTTATAAGGTTATAAGGGGGGATCATAAAGTGGGGCCCTGATCTGATAAAATTACTGTCTTTATTAAAAGAGCTTTCTCTCTCTTCTGCCCACCCTGCCCATCTCCTGCCTCAGAGGAAAGCCATATGTGGACAAAGCAATTGTCTGAAAGCCGGTAAGAGAGCCCTTACCAGAAACCAAACCTGCGGGCACCTTGATCTTGGAGTTCAACCACCAGAACTTTGAGAAAATAGATTTCTGTTCTTTAAGCCACGGAGTCTGTGGGATTTTGTTAGCTCAGCCTGGGAAGATTGAGATAACATATCTTAGCTAAGCTTCAGTCAGGTTTGATTTATAGTGTTACTACTGGCCGTGAGTTCAGTGTTACCGAGTCAATAATATCTACTAAGTAAGGTGTTTTAAAATAGACACACACATAAAATAAGATTACATATTGATTGATTAATGAATTAAAAATACTTTTTCCCTGTAAAATTCACTATTAAGTGAAGGAAAAAGCTTCAGACTGAGAGGAAATATTTGCAAGCAGACATATCTGGTAAAGAACTGTCATTCAAACTATACTGACAAGGTTTGCATCTGTGTCTCCACTCAGGTCTGTTGAATTGTAAACCCATGTTGGAAGTGGGTCCTGGTGGGAGGTGGTTGGACCATGGGGTGGATTCTAATGGTTTAGCACCATCCCCCTAGTGCTGTCTCATGACAGAGTTGTCAGATCTGGTTGTTTAAAAGTGTGTGGCACCTCCCCCCTCTCTTCCTCCTGCTCTGGCCCTGTAAGATGGGCTAGCTTCCCCTTTGCCTTCTGCCATGATTCTAAGTTTCCTGAGGCCTCCCCAGAAGCAGAACCCTATACAGTCTGCAGAACCATGAGCCAATTAAACCTCTTTTCTTTATAAATTACCCAATCTCAAGTATTTCTTTATAGCAGTGTGAGAATGGACTAATACATATACAAAGAGCTCTTAAAACTCAACAATAAGAAAATGAATAACCTGCTGAAAAAGAAGGGCAAAAGACAAGGACAGACACCTCAGAAGAGAAGATATACAAATAGCAAATCAACATATAAAAAGATGCTCCACATCATACGACATCAGGAACTTGCAAATTAAAACAACAATGTGGGCCAGGCCCAGTGGCTCACGCCTGTAATCCCAGCACTTTGGGAGGCTGAGGCAGGTGGATTACCTGAGGTCAGGAGTTCAAGACCAGCCTGGCCAATGTGGTGAAACCCTGCCTCTACTAAAAATACAAAATTAGCTGGGTGTGGTGGCACATGCCTATAATCCCAGCTACTTGGGAAGCTGAGAGAGGAGAATTGCTTGAACCTCAGAGGCGCAGGTTGCAGTGAGCTGAGATTGCACCAATCCACTCCAGCCTGGGCAAAATGAGCAAAACTCCGTCTCAAAAAAAAACCAAAAAAACGCAATACCACTACATGCTGATTAGAATGGCCAAAATCTGGAACACTGAAAACACCAAATGCTTGTAAGGATGCAGGGCACCAGAAACTCTCATTCATTGCCAGTGAGAATGCAAAATGGTACAGCAAGTTTGGCAGTTTTTTTTACAAAGCTAAACACACTCTTACCATATGATCTAACAGTTTCACTTCTTGGTACTTACCCACATGATGAAAACTTACATCCACACAAAAATCCTGTACATGAATATTTATAACAGCATTATCCATAATTGCCATAACTTAGAAGCACTCGAGACACCTTCATTAAGTGAATAAACTGTGTATTTGCTCAGGCCAACATAACAAAATAACACAGACTGAGTGGCTAAAACCACAAAAATTTATTTTCTAACAGTTCTGGCAGTTAAAAGTCCGAGATCAAGGCCCCAGATGATTTGAGTTCTGGTGTGGACTCTCTTCCTGGATTGCAGATGGCCGCCTTCTTGTTAAATCCTCACATGGCCTTTTCTTGAGACAGCAAGCTCTGTGGTGTCTCTTCTCATAGGAACACCAGTCCTGGCTGAGTGAGATGGCTCATGCCTGTAATCCCAGCACTCTGGGAGGCCAAGGTGGGTGGATCACCTGAGGTCAGGAGTTCCTGACCAGCCTGGCAACATGGTGAAACCCCGTCTCTACTAAAAAATACAAAAAATTAGCAGGGCATGGTGGCGGATGCCTGCAATCCCAGCTACTTGGGAGGGTTGACCAGGAGAATTGCTTGAACCCACTAGGCAGAGGTTGCAGTGAGCTGAGCTCGTGCCACTGCACTCCAGCCTCAGTGACAAAGTGGGACTTCACCTCAAGAAAGAACATCAGTCCTATCCAATGAAGGCCCTATCATAAGCTCTCATTTAACCTTAATTGAGGGCCTTATCACCAAATATAGTCCCATTGAAGGTTAGGGCTTCAACATATAAATTCTGGGAGAACACAATTCAATCTAAAACTCTGTGGCACATCCAAACATTAGAATATTTGTCAGCACTAAACAGAAAGGAACCGTGAAGCCATGAAAACACATGGAGAAATCTTAAATGCATAGTAATAAGAGAAAGAAACCCAATCTGAAAAGCTCCATAGTGTGATTTCAACCATGTAACATTCTGGAGAATGCAAAACATAAACTATGGAGACAGTAAAAAGAGTGGTGGTTGCCAGGGATTAGGGAGAAGAGAGGGATGAATAGGCAAAGAACAGAGAGAATTTTTAGGGCAATGAAAATACTCTGTATAATACAATACTATGATGGTGGGTGTATGTCATTATGCACTTGCTATGACTCATAGAATGTACACCACCAAGAGTGAACCCTAACTGTAAACCATGGATGTTGAGTGATTATGTAGATTTATCAATTGCAGCAGATGTACCACTCTGTGAGGGATGGTGATGGTGGAGGAGGCTGTGCAAAGGGAGGGGCAGAGGCAGGTGGTGTATGGTAGTTCTCTGTACTTTCTGCTTTACTTTGCTGTGAATCTAAAATTACTCTAAAAATAGTCTATTTAAAAAGAAAAGAATGCTGTGAACAGAGGCCCATAGGAACACAACTCTGTATTTCTCTTAAGAGCAATGGTTTAGTATTTGTTAATTCAGTGTTCATGGTGGAGAAGAAGAATAATTTTTTTCTTTAATCCCCATAGGCTCTGACCCCTGAAACAAAAGATGTATTAGTAAGAGAAAAACAAACAGAAGTTTATTAACGTGTATATTTTGTATATACACGGGTGACATCCAGGGAATGAGTAGTTCTCAAAGAGGTGGTTTTGAATTCCAGCTCATATAGCATTTTCATCAAAGAACACTAAATTTTTAGAAAAGTGACTGGACAAAGGAAAAGGACATTGAGTCTCTAGGGCTGGCAGTCTGGGGGAAGATAAATTAATGGCAGATGAAGGCCAGTTAGTAAAGCCTTAGATGTAGATTCCTTTGGTACCATTTTCAGGCCAATAAATGTCCAAAGTTGTGTTCAGTGTTTAACTTTGTTCTCCCCGGTGGGGGCAGGGAGAAAGGAAGATACCTTTTATCTTTGCAAAACTATGTCCTGCTTTCAGGCCAATAGAGAGAGGGTAGAGAGCGTTCCTGCATCTACTTCTTCTTCTTAACAGTTTCAGCTCAACTTGGGGATGATGTGTTTTGGTCTCCCTCAGCAGTGACCATAATAAGCGTAACTTTGGAAAATAACAAAAAATTAGAGTAGGATATACTCCTCCTCTAGGCCAAAAGTCAGGAAGGGACAAATGGGACATTCCTGTGGCTCACCTGCCTCCCCAGCCTTCTTCCTTTTCTGATTCCCACTTCTCTGGGGTCCGAAAGAAACAGTCCCCCTTCCCCACCTCACACACTGGCCTTCACTAACCTACTTCCTGTTCTTGAATTACCTTAGGTAGAACTCTGTGATCTGGTTGGTCAGGCAGACTCATCTGTAAGCTAAAAAGCAGATAAAGACACAGAGACAATCTTTTGTCAAGGTAGTAGGCAAGGTCATAAAGCTAATGTCATGCTGCAAAGTCCTATTATGGAAGGCTGGACAGTGATTATCTTCTATCTCACTGGATTCCTTCTCTAACAATCCCCTTAATCTCCCCTAGTATTCCTCCTTAGTTCTAGATATTCCAGACCAATGAGGGGAAATTGATGTACTGGCCAGGCAAGAAGAGCGAAGTTCATTGGTCATTTATAACAAGTTGTTCTCATTTCCCTGAAAGCCTCATAGAGCAGAGCTCTGTACCCTGAACGTGATAGGGGCTCAGTAAAGACTGTACTCAGTCAGAAGCTATCAAAAGGTACCTTGTGGTTGCCACACCTCCAATCTGCAGGTGTTGATTAGTATCTTTTTTCTTTCCTTCTTCCTCCTTCTGTTGTCACACCTCAGTGATCCTGCAGCCAAATATTCCTTTAAGGAAAAAAACCCCACAAATACACAATCATCATGGTGACTGACATCTCCTCTCTCCTATTCTGAAGCTCTGCCCATCCCATGAGGCACTGACTATCACCAAACCACACGGTTTGCAGGTTTTCATCAAATCTCTTCATATCCCTTCAGAATGTAGGCGGTACTTGGGGAAATACTCTCTAACAACTTGAAATGAGACTACATTTGATGAGTGAAATTCAGAAAGCAGCTTGCCAGACCAGCACCGCCATAGAGAGTAACTCTATTGAATGACTACTGGTAAACTTAACGGAAGGTAGGAACACAGAAAAAAGAAATGTCAACCCGATAGGGGATTAATCGACAGCAGACACCAGTGAAAAAGAGACTCACAAAAGCATGTAGATGAGAAGAAGGTACTCTGTCAGTAACTGTGTATTTGGTTTGGCAAGTCTATCTCTAATTTAGAAATGGGCCGAATGCTGTGGCTCACGCCTGTAATCGCAGCACTTTGCGAGGGGGAGGCAGGTGGATCACGAAGTCAGGCGTTCAAGACCAGCCTGACCAATATGGTGAAACCCTGTCTCTACTAAAAATACAAAAGTTAGCCAGGCATGGTGACACGTGCCTGTAGTTCCAGCTACTCAGGAGGCTGAGGCAGGAGAATTGATTGAATCTGGAGGTGGAGGTTTCAGAGAGCCAAGATCACGCCGCTGCACTCCAGCCTGGGTGATAAAGGGAGACTTCATCTCAAAAAAAAAAAGAAAAAAAGAAAAAAAGAAAAGAAATGGACATGACAGGCCATCCGGGTCTGATGTATTGTGCCCTCACTCCCTTTCTTAGCACTCCATGCCTAGTACCTACTCTAGCTGGGTGCGGTGCCTCACACCTATCATCTCAGCACCTTGGGAGGCTGAGGCAGGTGGATTACTTGAGCCCAGGAATTTGAGGCCAGCCTGGCCAACATGGCAAAATCCCATCTCTACTAAAAATACAAAAATTAGCTGGGCGTGGTGGCATACGCCTGAGTCCCAGCTATTCCAAAGGCTGAGACATGAGAATCACTTGAACCTGGAAGGTGGAGATTGCAGTGAGCCTAGGTCACTGCACTCCAGCCTGGGTGATAGAGCAAGACTCCATCTCAAAAAAGTAAGTAAATAAAATAAAATAAAATAAAATAAAATAAATTAACAACCAATCTGATATTAATGTAGCTTGTTTAAAAGAAGCGAATGGGCCACTCAGGCCACCATGAGTGTCAAATTCTCAGTTTGCATTCTAGCTTTATACATCTTGTGGGCTTTGAGTGAGTCAGCATCTGCAGTCTAGCCAATCCTGGGACACTTACAACATCTTTTCTGCACCTACGAAATTATGGGCCAGATTCTCCAATGGAATTGCCAATTTGTGAGGTCTGTTTGGGGGTCAGTGAGTCTTCACCTTATTCTCTAAAGCTTCCTTATTCTGGTTGAACATGTTGGGGCTCAACAATTGTTAGGTAATGCATGACAATGATGGTTCCTTTGTTAGGTGATTCTACGGCTTCTCATTGCCAGTCTGGTTGGAAATACCCTGGGGACCTTGTTATCCCGCAATACTGGATACTTCTGCTTCTGGTGAGATGAAGCTCTCAAGAGTAATGTTTGTAAAACACAGAGTAAACTTACTAAAAATTACCAATACTTTTACAACTGCAGGAAAAAGTTTCTGGGGAGTTTGAGTTTAAGAGGAACTTCTACCCCCACTCCCAACCCTCCCACCCACTTTCTCTATCTAGATCAGAGAGGGGGTATACACTCTAGAAATGTGGAATTTCTATTCTAAGTTTTTCCGTCTTGCCTTGTATCAAACCAGGTGTCAATAGGTCAAAGGACTATGTTAAGTTGTTTCACTTTGACAGTTGGCTGAAACGACCATTTCTACCTTCCGATTAAACTTGAAAACAAATTAAAAAATAGGTCCAAGATTGTGGTTGACTGGCTTGGCCACTTTCTAGCAACTTCTCTTCATTTCTGGACAGGTACCAGTGCCATGCTTGTGTATGTTGCCCTGGTGCTCTGGACACTTGAGCTGAGAGCACCCTATTTTTATTTCTGAACGGTGCATAAGAGCACCCTAGCAGCGAGTGTTAACCACACACATTTTAAATAGGCTTTGGCTTGCAATGTGATTCTGACCTGATAACAGGCATCAATCCTAAAAGGTTCTTTATCGGTGATAGAACTCAGGTCGGCTTCATTCTTGATAATGTGGCTCTGGTTGTGACATTCAACTATTCTCCCCACAGATTTTACTTGGATTTTCTTGGCCACCATTTATGGGAGCAAAAGAAATTCTGCTGCAGTGAAAGAAAATGTATTTATGTTTTAGATTAACTTTAGAACCTTGAGTTTTTAGCTCTAATGTGTAAGTTGTTCGTCTGCCTGTCTCTATCCAGTCCCAAGGACATGTGAGAGGGAACTGGAAATGATTAAAGTGGACTTGGTTTGATTGGTGAGTTAGAGACCTTGGAAATCAAGTTGAGATGCCCAACAGGAAGCTGTAGATGGGCAAGGAGGAGAAGCCTCTCAGTAGATATCTCTGTATTGCTAGTCTGTCTGTAGGGTGGGCATTGCCTAGTCTAGATTCAGCCTCAGGCAAGGAAGCTAATGTTTCTGATATGATACAATCATATCCTAAACCTTGGAGATTGGAAAAAGCAATGAATAGCTTTTTTGGTTTGGGGCACTATTATTGAATGTTTCATATTAGATATCATCAACTTGAGTGCCAAGGTGTATGGACTGAAGGACTGGCTGTGGTTTATTCTAGTCTAGTAAATAAACTCCTGTAAGTTGCAGCTTAAGAAAGCAAGAAGTTCTCTGACTTCTGCCAAGCTCAATCATTTGTAACGTCCAGCAAAAAAGGATGCTATGTGAATGCAACTTTGGAATATCATGTGCAGCTGTTTAAAAGAAGTAACTTGTGAAGAAGGTGCTTAACAAGAGAAGGTAGGCAGCTTCTGGGCTTTGCAAACAGTGCTATATGGAAGAATGAACAGAAGCAACACTGAACGGACATTGGTGAAGCAGAGCCCCAGCAATTTCCACAAAATTCCACAGCAGAAAACCCAGATGTCCAGTCCTGGAAGAAGCTGAGCCCAGGCCAAGTCTTCTGGAAGGGATGCTGCCAGGCAGATTGCCTGGCCTACTAGGCTTGGCATTGGTTTCCTGAGCAAGAGGTTTGGTCCCAGAAGAGATGATCAATTAAATGCAATAAAGTCTGTTATCCTTTTCCCTGGGCCAAGGCTCAAAGAAAACTGTGACATCTTTCAAAGTAGGAAATCGAGCACCTTCTGGGATAGTTTGTGAGGCCCTCCACCTTCCATTCTGTTTCAGGTTGCTAGCGTCAGCCCTACATACTCTCAGGCCGCAGGTGGTGAGGGAACTGTCTGTCAGGCTTCCAAAATCTAGTTCAGGTTGGGTCTGAATTCCCCCAGGAAGTACAGTGCTGTGTGGAGGTGGGGCGGGGAGGGGTGGGGAGGAGGCGACTATAACCCTTCAGTTGCCCGAAAGACTTAGTTCCTGGAAAAAACCCCCCAGGAAGTAGGTGGCTTGTTGTTAGGGAACTTGGAGAGAGAGAAACTCACTTGGTTGTGGAGCGTCAGGTTGTAAATTACGCATTGTCAGAGAACACGCCTTCAGTTCTCAGTGCCAATGCATTTAAGGTAGACGATGCAGAAGGCTCGTTTTTTTTTTTTTTTTTTTTTTTTTTTTACTGTTGACTGAATTTTGGTGTTGAAAATAGGTATACAATGAAGGCTCTCTTGCTATACCATCACCACACATACACACACACACACATACTCACACACACACACACCCCCCACACATACACAGACACACACACACATCTGAAAACAACAGGCATCACTGTAAACATGCCCATGCCACTCCCAACCCACCCCTGTACCATCATCCACACTCTTGGTTCACAAGAATTTGAGGTTACATAAACCTATTCTTCAAATTCACATTTTGGTATTCCTCATAATTATTTTTTATTTTATTTGCAATTAAATGCACACATGTTAAAAGTATAGTTTGGTAAGTTTTGACAAATATAGACACCTAAGTAACCACTATAACAAATAAAATATCGAACATTTCCATCACCCTAAAAAGTTTCTTCATGCCCTTTGCTGGTCAATCCCCTCAGCTCACCCCAGGTACCAGGCAACCACTAATCTACTTTCAGTCAATACAGATTAGACTTTCCTGTTCCAGATTTTCATAGAAATAGAATTACACCAGATGTTCCTTTTGGCATCTGGCTTTTTCTTACACACCATAACGCTTTCAAAATGTTAAAATTTGTGTTGTTGTATAAACTTGTGGTTTATTCCTTTTCACTGCAGAGTAGTGGCATGCCATTGAATGGATATACAACAATTTATTTTTCCATTCACCCCTTGATGACTATTTGTCTTGTTTTTAGCTTGGGTTATAATGAATAAAAGTTCCATGAGCCTTAGGGTATCAATCTTTGCACGGGCATATGTTTTTATTTCTTTCACATAAATCTTAGGAATACTATTCCTGGATCATTTGATTTCATTTATTTTTCTCTGTTGTTTATTGCATTTTTCTATACATTAATTTCTGCTCTTTATGATTTCCTTTCTTTGGCTTCAGTTTGCTCTTCTTTTTCTGGCTTTAAGGTGAAATCTTAGCTGACTTTAGGATCTTCTTTTCTAATCTAAGAATGCAGGACTTTGAATTATCCTTTAAAGAACTTTGATGCACCTCACAAGTTTTTATATATACCTCACAAGGTGGTCCTTGTTTTACATAGTAGGAAAGAACCATCAAAAGATGATGCTAGCTGAAATCATGCAAATTGATCTTAATAATAGATACAAAAAATTACACGTTTCGTGACCTTTTACATTTCTCTATCATGACATTAAAAACAATGTCTTTTATAAATGTGTAGGAGAATGATACGTATGGTGAAACTTTTTAATACTATAATTTAAAATATTAGAAACATTAAGAACTAAAGTACTTTGTGGTCTTTGTAAAAATGTATCAGTTAGCCCTCAGTTCCAACACTGCTTTGGGATAGTGTGGGCTGCATTTTGCACACATGTGACTTCCTCCGGTTATAAACCCAATAAGCTCTGTGGGGGAAAAAACCCACAAACGACTTTGAGAGAATGAATGTAGAGTTTCAGTTTGGGAAAATGATAAAGTTCTGGAGATGGATGGTAGTGTTAGCTGCACAACAATAATGAATGTAGGCAATGCAACTCAACTGTATGCTTGAAAATAGTTAAAATGGTAAATTTTATATTAAGTATATGTTACACAACTTAAAAGATGTTATCAGGAGTAGTTTGGACAATGCTTGATGCCTTCTCATTGTGTAATTTATGATACGAAGGAAGCCTCTTTTCTACGCCTCTGTGAATTGTCAGACTCCTTTCTAACTTCCAGCATCTTATCCTTTGCATTTTCTTTTTTTTTTTTTTTTTGAGACGGAGTTTCGCTCTTGTTACCCAGGCTGGAGTGCAATGGCGCGATCTCGGCTCACCGCAACCTCCGCCTCCTGGGTTCAAGCAATTCTCCTGCCTCAGCCTCCCGAATAGCTGGGACTACAGGCACGTGCCACCATGCCCAGCTAATTTGTGTATTTTTAGTAGAGACGGGGTTTCACCATGTTGACCAGGATGGTCTCGATCTCTTGACCTCATGATCCACCCGCCTCGGCCTCCCAAAGTGCTGGGATTACAGGCGTGAGCCACCGCGCCCAGCCTATCCTTTGCATTTTCAATGGTGTGAACTATCTGAGAATTCCCTTCATGTAAAGTTTGTTCTGGCATCACTTATTTTGGGACACACCTTCATCCTTTTCATCATAGATGCTCTCTTCATTTGTTACTTTCATTAAGTCCTTTGACTGAGTAACTAGTCTCTCAAAATGTGACAATATTAACATTCCCATATCAGCTGTTTTTTTCTGTAATTCCATCTACATTCAATACAAATGTTTCGCTTCTAACATATAACTTTTTGTTTGCTTGCTGCACTTTCATCTTTTTTGGCCAATTTCTTCTTTTGGTCATTGATTTTTGTAAAATGCCACAGGAGTTTATCAATGGGAGACAAAGAGGAGACAGCTTTACTATATGTGTGTGAACTATGAGATGCACAGCAACCAATCACCAACAGCCTTCAGAAGAAGGGATGTGATTGGTCATGGATCATGATACACATGATGTTACTTGTATAATTATTCATGGACTAATGCGCTAACAATAAAGTTTATATTTTATGGGATTGCTTGCAGTTAATATACTGTGGTAACAGAAATGTGGTAGCTGAAATTTGAACCATGTTGTTGGAGGACTGGTGTTACTTTTTGATAGTTGAAATCTGTGCATATTAGGACCTGTACAAAGCAGGGATAACTTGTACTGTGTTTTCTTTCCTTCTAAAATTTTTTTGATCCATGAGCTATTCAGAACTGTATTGTTTAATTTCCAAATATTTGGAGATTTTTCAGGCATTATTTTAGTAAACCTTTTAGTTTAATTTCATTTTGGTCAGAGGACATTCTCTGTGTGAATTAAGCACTTTTAAATGTATTGCAATGTGTTTTATGGTCTAGCATATGGTCTGTATTAGTGAATGTTCCATGTGCATTTGAAAAGAATGTGTGTCCTGCTGGTGTACAGCACCAGCCATGTAGCATTCTACTAGGCCAAGTAGCATTCTACTAGGCTACAGCATTCTATTAGGCCAAGTGGACTGATGGTATTGTTAAGGTCTCCAGATCTTTACTAATTTTTGTGGGTTTTTTGGGGGGGATAGGGGATGGAGCCTTGCTCTGTTGCCCAGGCTGGAGTGCAGTGACACGATCTCAGCTTACTGCAACCTCTGCCTCCTGGGTTCAAGTGATTCTCCTGCCTCAGCCTCCTGAGTAGCTGTGACTACAGGCGCCCACTACCACACCTGGCTAATTTTTGTATTTTTAGTATAGACGGGGTTTCACCATATTGGCCAGGCCGGTCTTGAACTCCTGACCTTGTGATCCGCCTGCCTTGGCCTCCGAAAGTGCTGGGATTACAGACGTGAGTCACCGTGCCCAGCTGATCTTTACTGATTTTCTATTGACTTTTTCTATCAAGTACTGAGAAATAATTATTAAAACTTCTATCTATAATTGTAGATTTGAATATGTCTACTAGTGTCAATCAATCCGTCAGTTTTTGTTTTACATATTTTGAAACTTTGCTATTAAGTATATATTTTTAGGATTGTTATGTCCTCTTGTTGAATTGATTCTGTTATTATGACACAGTCTCATTGATCCCTAAGAATATTCTTTGTCCTGAAGTCTATTTGTCTGACATTAACATAGTCACTCTAGATTTCTCATGATTGGTATTGGCAAAGTATAATTTTTCATCCTTTTACATTTAACTTATACATGTCTTTCTGTTTAAGTCTATAAGCAGCAACTTATAGTGGGTCTTGCTTCTCATACAGTCTGGCAATCTCTGCCTTTGAATTGTGGTATATGTAAATGTAAAAATGTAAAATCCAAATGTAAAATAGTGGCTATTTACATTTAATGTAATCATTGATATAGCTGAATTTAAGTCTACCATCTTGATAGATACATTCTATTTGTTTTATCTATTCTATGTTCTTTTCCCTTTGTCTTTCCTTGCTCTCTTCGGGATTGAGTATTTTATCTCTGTAACTGGTTTATTCACTATACCTCTTTACTTATTTTGTCTAGACTTTATGTTACGAATATAAATTTTTAACTTATCACACTCTATCTTCAAGTAATATAACAGCCTTTCATGTTTAATGCAAAATCCTTACCATGGGATTATACTCCCATTTCTTCCTTTGTATGCTTGATGCTATTTTTTTGTCATTCCTTAAGCTTTTGCATATGCTATAAACCCCACAAAATAGATTGGCATTATTTTTTGCTTTAAACAATTATTTTTGAGAGAATTTTTGTTTGTGTGAGGAAAAAAGTCATATACGTACATATTTGTTTTTCTAGCATTCATTTGCATAAGGGCCAATTTCCATTGTTGTTTTCATTTTGCCTGAAGAATTTTAGAGCTGCACTACCTCTACTGATGGCATGTTCTCAGTTTTTGTTTGAAAGATGTTATTACTAATATGTCCATATAATTTTAAATCATCAAGATCTTATTTCATCACTTTGAGATATAATTTTTTCATCTTCCAGCTTAAAAAAAAAGCCACATAATGCCACATAATGATGAATATGTGGTATTTTGTATCATTTCTCTATTTTCTCTGGCTGTTTTCAAAAGTTTCTCTTTATCACAGGTTTCTACAAATTTGATTGTGGTGTCTGTTGGTGTAGTTTGAATGTGTGTGTATGTGTGTGTGTATAAAGAGAACAACATGGGACATTACAGGGCTGAAAAATACAACACATAAAATGAAAAATTTAGACTTCCGCCAAGATGGCCGATTAGGAGCAGCTGAGGATTGCAGCTCCCAGTGAAAGCGTGGAGGGTGAGTGGACGCCACATTCCCAGACGGATTTTTATTGCCCACAGACCAGGAGATTCCCAGGGGGAGGAGCCCCACGGGTTGCCAGCGCACCTGGTTTGGCCGGCGCGGCTGGTTTGGCCGGCGCAGCTGTTTT